>DWHP01006180.1:0-11540 GCA_018247895.1 Parnassius honrathi | reverse complement strand
CTCACAGAATACCAGCGTAAAATAGTAGCTTAATGCTGCTGTGTTTCGTATGGTGAGTGTAGAGAACCGGAGACCATTTTTACTGGCGGTCCAACGAGGCGTTCCATCTTAGTCCTCATGGGTGACAACGCATCTGCCCTTTGATTTGTAATCGGGGATAAATGTAGATGTCTATGGGCTGCAGCAACCACTTACCATCAGGTGAACTGTGTGCTCGTGTGTCACCCTATCCTATAAAAAAATAGAGTATGCTCGTAAACATATTGAAAAAGGAGAAAGCAAGAGACTGGTTGATTTGTCTTTGGGGATATCTAACTCAACACTAAGATACCGGTTGCAGCTACCACAATGTGCAACCAAGCTAGGTAGATATGACGCTACATTTAGTGCACAGGTTAAAAAAGGTTTCCTTGACCACTTGACAACCCTAGATGAAATGTTTATCAGCTTGACAGCCAAACAATCAAAGAACGCAGCCTACGAGTATGCAGAAAAGTATAAAATACCCCATCGTTTCAATACACATACAAAAATTGCGGGGAAAGAGTGTTTTTGTGGATTTATGAGGTGCCACCCCGAAATTGCTCTTCAACAGCCAACTTCCACGAGTATTGTGCGTACTATGGGGTTCAACAGACCAGGTTGAAAGGTTTTGTATGAAGATGTCGGCTAGCAGCTAGAAAAAAAAAGAAGCCTAATCCAAAAACTAACGCAAAGGGAACTAAAAAGGAGTATTAAAACCAAAGGCTTCACCAAACAGAAGGTGTGGAGGATGCACTAAAGTCTTTGTAGGGCCTAATGATGAAGACTGGATCAATTGCGATATGTGCCAGGAAAGTGTACTGATTATTTGGTGATTATTTACATTAACCCATCGGGCATAGATAGCATCGGGTGGGATAGTAGTCGTGCACTGGCTTGTGATAGTAGAGTCCTTAAAATGAGTTCTTCGAAATAGAGACCTTAAAAACAGTGCTTATAAAGAGAGGCGTTAAAAACCCGCCGCTAGGATCAGGAAGGCTGGTGCTTCCGAGTGCTTGTTTTTCCTGGCCCCATGGCCTCAACGTATTGCACTCGGGGGAGTTTAGAAGTGAAGCTTTATAGGAAAAATAAAACACAAATTAATGTAATATATTAATTTTTAAGTGCATATACAAATAAAATGCTAGGGAGTAAAATATATTTCAATTATATGTTAATATATTATATTAACAAAAACTTATCCTGAATACTAACACCTTTAAAGTTGAACTTGGTAAACTATTTACTAATCTGTAGTTGAACTAAGTCTGTTAAGAACTAAAATCAAAAAATATTTATTACAAATTAAATACTACTTATTTATGTTTATATCATAGAGTTATTGCGTTACAATTCTATTTCTGGTGAAAAATTGGTTCAATAAACACGACCTACCGACACGACAGTCCTTACGTCGGTAGCGCTAAGATTTTATTTATTTTAGTGATCTTTGAGCAAAAAATGGAAACCTTTGTTTTTCGGTAGTTTCGTTAAAAATAAATCAAGGAATAAAACAACCGAACCTATCGTTATATATATTTATCAAAAGCTAATACATATTTGTCTTTCCTTAGATTCTTAGAATTTGTATTATGAGCAAATGAGATGATGGTAAGACAGACAGTAGAAAAAGCAAGACATTTTATTCCTAATTGAAATAAATAGTAATATAGGAAAATCAACAAAGATTATATAAACTGAAGTGTACAGTTGATTGTAATTAAAAGATAAACATAAAAAAATTAAGGAACATAAAAGTAAGGGAAACGCTAAATGGAAAAAATGGCAGTGGCCTCTTTGACAGTTATGAAATCATAATAAATCTATAAAACATACTAACGATTTTTACGTGAATTTACATAATATTATATGTCATTATTTTTATATACAATTGATCCTAAGTGTTAAACTACGCCCAGAAATTAACTTGAAACCTGGCTCAGATAACGTCGGAGCATAATTACCTCATGAGTTATTAAGTATGACATTTGACAGTACGTGTTATTTCAAGAGGCGATTCACATTTCGGGTGAGGTCTCAAATTGATTTTTTGCGCGCTGTAACTTTCAGGCTTATTAAATCTTAAAAATAAACACCACGTTAATTAACTAATGCCAACTGAACAAGCCAAACAAAATTGCAGACAGTAACATAATGAAGCTGAGGCCCACTGTTCCAGCCTTGCTGAAGCATCCCAATTCTTCGACTTCTACCTGGTATCTAATGTTGTATGAAAATCTGCAAGAATTTTCTGAAAATAAAAAAATATGCTATAAAATACTTCTACAATACAAAGATAATAAATTTAAGAAGCTCATTTGTTTGTGTAACATTTTTAGCATCAATACTGATTGCATATAATATTCTATATGAGTTTTGCCGCATAGTTTTTTATGGTTTATTGCTATTATATCCCATTGTTCCCGTTAATAATCATACGAGTAAGTCATAACTCATAACTGGCTTTGATTTTGTTTAGGTTAACTTAAGTGGTCTTGAACATAAAAATCTTATTATTGAATTGTTGTTTATGGAGTTTCGCCTAAAATTACCACAGTGGGTAGGCAGTGGCGGCCCTAGCAAAATTTTTATGTTGTGCTAGATCTCATAGTGGCGCCCCTCTAAATACAAAACCTTAGAGTTCCTACACTACGCAGTTGCTTATTCGTAATTTTAAATAGTATTAGACCTATCAAATATCTACAGGTGTATATGCGGGGCAAGCACAGTTGTGCCCGTCGCTCTTGCCTTAGCAGTTGTTATGCTTAAATGTCCATTCTGCTCGCACTACTCTGTTACGCTTGACAACGCCACTATGCTTGCCTTGTTGCGGTGACTAGGTGCAGATTATTTCTCTTAAGAGTTAATAATCTTGTCAGACAACTTCTTATTTAAACTGTTGTTCTTCAGTCAGTGTTAAAAAAGATAAAACAGCTACAGACTACAAACTTAATGAAAAGCCTAGATGGCCAGCTTTCAGGCTTATGCGCTTGCAATTTTTTTATTAATTCTGAATAATTTAACTTCTAGGCAATAGAATTTTCTTTAGATAAGATTCCAAGATATGACAGTCTTCACTGACACATATGAGGCATCCTCAGATAAAGTAGACTCTGCGGAGGCTGTCACTATTTTCGTCACCACTAATCCCATCATCATTAGTCTTAGCACTCTCACCGCTCTCCACACGCTGCTATGTATACAACTCGTTGATCAGCGATTCCTATAAATACCAACTGTTTCGGCTCGCCGCTCACTTAGCCTTCAGCCACCGCAGACACTACTTCGCCTGTGGATGCCTCGTGTTGAGACGAAACACATATCGTATTATCGAGAGCGGTGTGTCGTCCCAAGTGTGGTGGTATGGGCAGTAGTGGCTACGGGGATACTGTATGCAATTGAGGAGGTTGGAAGGTGCTCTTCAGACTGGGTAGGACACATGATCTTGTTTTATTACGCGAATATGAGCAAATTAAGTTCTAATAACTTCAACCACATGGATTGAAAAATGCCCGAAAATATTGAGTCAAATTCTGGTTAGAACGCCTTTAATTTTCCTGCGATGTTCGCACCATTATTGTACCCTTGACCTCGACAAACATCCTTGTCTAAGTCAAACACTTGTACAATTGCACCAAGAAAGAACTTAGGCTAGTAAGTACTTTTGCCGAAGAGTCACTTCCTGGCTTGTAAGCAACAAAATACTCATGCTTTGACTTCCTAATTAGCATCAACAAAACGGAATATTAGTGATATAAGAGTGAGTGAATTGGTGACCGGTGCCCGGTGGTAACGTTTCGATTGATTTTGGCGCCGCCCAGATGGTGATGCCCGGTGCGGTAGCACCGCTGGCACCGCCCTAGGGCCGCCACTATAGGTAGGTTACAGTGCCCAATATCGTGAATTATGAGCAACATTCAAGAGCGCACGCTCTGCTACTCGCCTGTTGCTGTGCGCGTCACTCTAAAAAATGTAGTAAACTGGTAAAATAGTACGGTAACTGTATTGAGTGTCTTTTTTATGTCACGACATCCTAAGTTCTAATAACCTCCTAACACACTAGGTGCGGGTTACTGTACCATGAGTCCTAAGATAACAGTTTGAAAGTGATAAAGAAATGGGTACAAAGAAAGGATTTTCTCAATTCCAGTCTCGCATATCCGAATCCAAAGAGCTTTCAGATATACGCATATAATATACGTATAGGATATATAATATACGCATAAAAGGAACAAGCAAACAAAAACCGAATATCTTCTTTTGGTCAGAAACCTACGCGCTTACAACAACCCACTAATGTTTCATCATTATCGGATGAATCGTATACGAGACAAACAAACAAACATTCATTAATGTAGATTAGAAGATTATCAAATACAGATAATTATAATAATAGTAATTATGAGGGAAATTATAAGGATAATGGGTCCATAAATACAAGAAGAGAAGAGGTAAGGGAATTGGCGTACTCTGCCTTTAACTTTTATCTCGAACGTTTTATTTACGAGTACATAAATCTTAATACTCATACACTTAAAAAAATAGCTTACCGACACAAGTGGCACTCGAATATGTAGAGGCAGGTGATGATTGCACGGAAACAAAAAAGAATGGACAGGAATTAATCGTCCAGTACCCCTCGCAAGCATTTTGTAGACTTATTTCTACATTGCCACTAGATGCCAGTGTCTGACAGATGACTGCGCTCTCGTCGTACCCCGAAAGTGTTGTGTTCTGCCTGCAATTTTAAAGATAAAAAATCCTTCATAATCTATTTATATAAAACACAAGAAATGTCTCTACCTATATCCGTTACAGACTTTGAAACCATCCAACCGATTTTCATGAAATTTTTGTGTGTGTTTTAATGGATCCCTAGATGGTTTATATTCACATTTGGCCCCGGTAGATGGCGCTGTTGTACTAATACGAGCAGTGCCACATTAGTTTTGGTTTACGTTAGTTGTATCCCTGTCTTTAATAGTATGTTTGCACCGTGTGATGGCGGTGTAAGAATATCTCCTACCCCATGGTCGCGCGGGAGTCGTTAGAGGCGACAAGGGAAATAAATCAAGAGATGAGTAGGAACGTCTTCCTAACGAGCACAAGACAATAGACTGCGATTGCTAACCCGCCTCCAAAGCGTGGCAACAATGGCAAATATGGTACTCGTAAGTCTATTAAAATAGTCCCCGCTTTAGTACTAATTCGCTGGAAAATTTCGGGGAACAGCTTAACGTTTTCATACCTATACACTGTACTTCCTACAATATAATTTACTAAACAAATTCGAACGTTTACTGTAATCTCCTTCTATTGCTATATTGTAAAATCTTGTGTGATTTCTTTTCTTACCTGGGTTGTGTTGTTACGCGCGAATAGCACACTATCAAACTGCCACCACTAGCGCTGCTACGTGATATACGTATTTTGCTGTGCTCGGTGTTTTTATAGAAATAATTTGGACTCATTGCATAGAAATTGATGTAACCAGGTTCAACATAATCTTCAAAGTGACTAATGCCTAAGAAAGAGTCTTCCGGGTAATCTGAACCGCAGATTGGATTGATAATCCTTCTTCCAACTGTAAAAATTATTTACGTAAAAATAAAGTGTAATTAAAACTCATATTTGTTTCGCATTAACAGTTTTTCTTTCAATAACTTTATACGCGTAATTATTATACTAAAAGTAAAATAAATAAAGTCAATACTCGTACATGTCGCACCGCTGGGCACAGGCCTTCTCTAACTTTTAGAGGATTTTTTGAGCAAGTTAGTCCGCCGCGTTGTACTAGTATGTGTTTGCAGGTTTTTTTCTCGATGTTAAACCATGGTATATCAATCAATAAACATCAAACTTGGGTCACTCATGTAATATAAAATTTGGAGCGAACACGCCGCCCATGACATGCCACGGCTCCCATTATTGACTAAACTAAAAAAATCATTGCGGACACTAACCATATTTGCTTGATGTTTCCCACATAAGATGTACCAATTTGGAAAAAATATTTTAATGGTTTGTGTGAGTGTGGGAGCGGAAAAATGAGTAGGCTTGTACACCTTCAACTTGTCCAATGAACAGAAGATATCAGAAGACTTGATGATGTGATAGTTAACCACCGGATTAGCTCGAGTGCACGGCACACTCTGGATATGGATATTTCTTATTTATGCTACCAATTTTTAATCCTGGTTTTCAAAGAAAAATTTAAAGTCAAGAGGTTTGAAAGCAAAAACAGAGAACTGGCAGCTTATAATTTTCATTTCCGGTTATTAAGAGTAAATAAGAACGGGCAAAGGTATTTTCCAAGTATTTTAGACGTATGAAAAGTGTATACGGTGTTATGGTAAATTCTTTGAAAAAATTGATACCAATATTTGTTTTATTGAGTAAGAGTAACAAACCCATATACACATACCCATTGTAGCCCATAGACATCAACATTTATCCACGAGTCAAAATGCTCGGAACTATATAATCAATCCTCGTTTTCAGCAAAGAGGGTCTCCGGTTCTCACACACACCATACGAAACACAGCGGCATTTTGCTGCTATTCTACGCTGGTATTCTGTGAGAGCGTGTTCCTACCCCGGACAAGCCGACCCACTTGTGCTACAACTAAAAACTGCAGCGGGGTTCTATCACGTAAAAATATCAAAGAAATGCGCATACGTTAAAGAATAATTATATAATTTTAGTGCATCTATTTTTATTTGTCACGACGATTTGATTAAGGTATTTCCAAAGTTTACTTTTAACAGCTTCCTTTGAATTGGCTGAACTTGAACTTTAGAGTAAAGCCTTTCTTATCGAGTAAAATAAAACATGTTTAAAAATTATTTTCATTGTTACCTTGACCGATTCTTTCCAATATGGGATTCATAGCGATTTCAACGTTCGTTCCTTGCGTATTCAGTGATATAGTTATTATGTCATTATGTAAATCCCGTACCAGGTTCCAAAGATTGTCGAACTGATTTGTTGCAGTTGCGAAAAGAATTCTTAAATCTGTAAGAAATTAATGAATGATTTATTCATTACACACACCACAATGCATGATATGAAGAAATTACAATTAATAAGCTAATAATAAAATAACAATATACCCTAATATATTGGGTCGCAGCAACGAAAAGGCACCCGACTAAGCATGATGCTATAGTAGTGTCGCCACAGCCACAGTACAGCACTGTGGCTGTGGCAACACTGCGAACATGCGATGCGACATGCGAACACAAACCTAACGCTCCATTACGTCCCGTTCTATTAGAACATTCTACAAGTCGCCGAAGAAGATTAGTCAGTTCTTACCATCAGTCAAGTGTCATATTCTTCTCCAAGATGCAGGAGTGTACAAGTTTGATTGTGATTGTGGTCCCTCATATATAAGGCAAACAAATAGATCAATTAGAACCCGCATAAAAGAACACATAGCTGACGTGAAGCATCAACGTTCCGAGAATTTGCAGTTTGCGATCATATCCTAAATGGCCTCAACCATTAAATCAGATTTGATAGACCACAAATCCTCGCTAAAGAACATCGATTCCTACCAAGGATGATACGTGAGGCTATTGAAATTAAAAAAACATCCTAATTTCAATAGAGATGGAGGCTGGTTACTACCACCTACTTAGGACCCCGTAATTAATAAAATTAGAACTAAACCCGAGCATACCACTGCAAGACTTCAAGACAAAGTATGTTCATTCTGCGTACATCGGACCATAAATAATAATTTAAAAAAACATGAGAGGTGTCAAGGGACACCGGGATGGAACGAAGTTCCTTTATACATAGACACACACACTCACACACACATACACACACACACACATGCACGCACGCACACACGCGCGCACACACACACACATACACACGCACGCACACACACAGAGAGAGAGAGAGAGAGAGAGAGAGAGAGAGAGAGTGAGAGAGAACGAAGTTACTTATCGTGCTTTGCAAAAGGGGGCTAGACGGATAAAATTAAGACCAAAAGTTGTAACGACACTTTTTGCTATAGTTGTAAGCCGTGCGGCGTACGCGTGTTTCTCTGTCTGTCTCTCTCTCTCTCTCTCTCTCTCTCCCTCTCTCTCTCTCTCTATCTCTCATAGAAAGAAAGCCAGTTATTTTCGTTTCGTCTTTCTATTTCGCATTGAACAGTGTGGTGTATTGACGATTATTTTTGTTGCGTGTATACAGGTGTTTTGTAAATATAATACATAATAAATAATAAAAAATTATAACAATAATGGGTCCTGACTGTGTTTCTGCACAAGTTCCGGATATTGCTAATGGAGTTAGGTAAGTAGAGATTTTATACAGATAATAATAAATGCTTATGTATTTTTAGCAAATACGCATTATGACCTCACTTTACTATTGTGCTAACCAAGTCATACGCGTTGTGTGTGTGTGTGTGTGTGTGTGCGTGTGTGTGCGTGTGTGTGTGTGTGTGTGTGTGCGTGTGTGAGTGTGTGTGTGTGTGTGCGTGTGTGTGTGCGTGTGTGCGTGTGCGTGCGTGTGTGTGCGTGCGGGTGCGTGTGCGTGTGCGTGCGTGCGTGCGCGTGCGTGTGCGTGTGCGTGCGTGCGTGCGCGTGCGTGCGTGCGCGTGCGTGCGTGCGCGTGCGTGCGCGTGCGTGCATGCGCGTGTGCGTGCATGCGTGCGTGCGTGCGTGCGTGCGTGCGTGCGAGCGTGCGCGTGCGCGCGCGCGTGTGTGTGTGTGTGTGTGTAAAGGAACTTCGTGCCATCCAGGCGTCCTTTGACACCTCAAGTTATTTATATCAAAAATGAACATACTCATTACACAAGTACTGCAATTTGATAAATATGTTCATAATTGTGTCAATAGATGGTCATATTACTATCAAGCAACAACCTCTAATGCTGACATTATGAAGAGTAAATTTCTCTAAATTCAATCTTCTCTACGACATGCCCTTAAGGTAGTTCTATAATAGAGGTCATTTATTTATACTGGATAGGGGCTTTAGAGATTCAATCGCTTTATTAAATGGAGCAGGCCACGAGACTCGAATTCCTGCATCTGGAAGAGAGGGTAAATTTCAAATCACTATATTAGAAGCGTATAAAAGTCGCCCGGTGACAATATGCGGATGGGTGTTTCAGGTGATGAACAGGCCTGATGCTGGGAAAATCTTACAAGTTTTCCACAACAATATGAATAGGGAGAACATTCTTGCTGATTTTATTAATAGTAACCAATTTAAATATGAGACGGTCGCTATTTATAAACATAAATGAAAACTATATTAACAATTTCCCTCCGCTTGCGTACAGTGACTTAGTTTTGATATCTGTTGGCCCATATCAAATAAAACAGACTCTTTCGTACTATGGTGAACATAGAAGAGCGAACGGAACCTTCACCTTAAAAGTGAGCAGGGAGGGGCGCAAGACCTACTGCGGGAGCTGTTAACTTCGGATACTGCATGGCTTTTAAGACAGAATAAAGTCTAGACACTGTGGTCAAATTATATACTTTTGTTATATTTCATTTTAACCGACCGAGACGCCATACTAGCTTACTGTTGTAACTGCATGGTCGGTAAAAGTATTAAAAGGATTTGGTTGTTGCGCCCACACAATGACAATAACCGGCTGCTTTTCTTGATAATGTTTTGTTAATAAGTGAAGAAAATAATTTAATGATTAAAAAAAAGAGTTTTATATTCCTTTATTTAATAATAACTACAAAACTGCACATTTCTGTGTCCTTTTCAATTTATTCAAGTAACTTTACACAAAAACTAGTGGTTTTATTACATTACTTACAAATCATAAAGCATAAAATAAAAGCAAAACCTCCTGCAAAAATATGATTTTTTGAATAAATTAGGAAATGTTTAAATGTTCAAAATAAGACATATTTGAACTTTGTTCACGCCGCGCCGGCTTGAACTTGTATAGAACAAAGTTCATCTCCATTAGGTTTTTGCTGCGCAGCATTTTGTAAGTACGAGAATTAATGAAGTTGCCGTTGACATTGTCTCTTATAGGTTTTGAGAAACAATGATTATACAACAGCTCAGAGACCTCTTCACTGTTATGCACACTGTCATGAAATGCGAAATGATAGCATGAAGGTATGTCATACAGCATAAATTATCACTTAAGGTATGTCATGTTACCGTCTGGAGTCCGCTTAAGAATTCCATTAATGGAAATACCTCTCATCCGGACAGATATCGGGTCTCCGTCGATGCTCCTCTTGGCTTCTCAGATCATTGTCTAGTCCGGTGCCACTCACGCTGAAATCGCGGTTGCATTCTGCAGGATGCTGCCGTGTTTGGCACTATAAGTCGGCCGATTGGGATAGGATGCGGTCTTTCTTTGCATCCTACCCTTGGGGGGCGGGTTTACTTCTCGCCGGACGATCCCTATGTTGTTGCTGATTCTGTGGCTGATTTAGTACACTTCAGGCTTTTCAATTTTTATTCTTTCCTCTGTGGTGCCCATCGGAGGAGATAGTCATGGTTTAGTCGCTCTTGCAAAATAGCACCATGCTATAAGTAGAAGTGCTCGTCCCAGGATGTAAACACCGCTCTAAAAAGGAAGTATAATTCCGCCTCCAGGTCCTCCAAAAGTGTCATTGCCAGGGCGAAATCAGAGCACATAGGCAGAATTGGCGAGAAACTATTTCACCTTCTTTCTGCAACCCGTGCATTCTTGTCTCTCGCCAATGCTATCCAAGGAAATTTCTGTCCGTCATCTCTTCCACCTCTGCACAGGGATGACGACTCACTGGCCCGCAAAGGAGAAAGCCGATCTGCTCTTTATTTGTGTCCAACTCGACTCTTAATGACGAAGGAGCGCACCGCTGACCATCTCGCAGTATGAGTACACAATGCCGGATGTGCGGTTCACACAGCGCTCGGTTCGCAAAGAACTCCTCCCCCTGGACATCCACAAGTCGAGTGAGTCTGACGGAATCTAGCTAATTATTCTGAGGCCGTATGCTCCAGATTTGGCACCGGTTCTAATGTACTCCTACTCCCTACGCGTAGTCCCGAAATCACGGAAGACGGCTTTCATTCACCCGATCCTAAAAAAGAAGCCCGTTCAGATCCGTCTTACTACAGACAAATCGCTATCACCTCCTTGTTCTCCAAAATAATGGAATTCATTATAAACTGCTAGCTCATGCGGTACCTTGAGGATCAACAGCTGATATATATAATAGTAACCGCCAATACTTTTTTCGTCGGGTTTGTTCAGCTGATGATCTTCTGGTCTACCTGACTCATAGATGGGCGAAGGCAGTAGAGTCTAAGGGGGAGGCATTGGCCGTTCGCTTGGACATTGCGAAGGCCTTCAGTCGGGTTTGGCACAAAGTGCTTCTTTCGAAGCTCCCTTCCTATGGGCTTCCCGAGAAATTGTGCAGTTGGATCACCGGCTTTCTTGCAGATCTCACCATCAAGGTCGTTGTAGACGGTGCAAGCTCCGATTACAAGCCTATTAATGCTGGTGTTCCACAAGGCTGCGTGCTAT
>DWHP01006179.1:0-11541 GCA_018247895.1 Parnassius honrathi | reverse complement strand
GTATTTTTATAACATAAAATATTTGTGTACCTTGCCTGGCACGCTCGGTGACCACTTACTACCTAACACTCATTATGTATTTTGTTTTTGATGTATTTCTCATTTAAGTGAATTTTTGTAATTTCTTATGAGAATAAATGTCTTTGATCCTAACTCATAGATAGGCGGAGGCAGTAGAGTCGAAGGGGGAGGCATTAGCCATTAGTTTGGACATTGCGAAGGCCTTCGATCGGATTTGGCACAAATCGCTTCTTTCGAAGCTCCCTTCCCGAGAAATTGTGCAATTGTATCACCAGCTGTCATGCAGATCGGAGGATCAAGGTGGTTGTAGACGGTGCAAGCTCCCATAACAAGCCTATTAATGCTGGTGTTCCACAAGGCTGCGTGCTATCGCCAACACTGTTTCTTTTGCATATCAATGACATGTTGCAAACCAGTAAAAGATGACGGCACTGGTGATGCTCTGTACACCGACCGTGTCTATATTTCTCGGGAAAACGTCTCCGAGTACCGGGACAAAGTTGTGTCTGAAGTCAAGTCTTTGCTAAGTCTAGTCCAGCTTAACCCTCAGAAGACACAAGAACGCCTTTGTCGCATCTTCTCAGTTTCAAGGCACTCCCTTTGTTGCCTCAGCCAGTATCGGAATCCTCGGCGTCGACCTATTGAGTGACGTGCGGTTTCGTGGTCACTTGGAAGAGAAGGCCGAATTAGCCTCAAAAAAGCTTGCCGTACTCTGCAGAGCGGGACAGTATTTCGTGCCGGCACACCGCCTGCAACTTTACAAGGCGCAAGTTTGGCCACAAATGGAATACTGTACTACAGCGCAGAGCGGCTCGAATCGTCGACGACCGAGTGCTTTCCGATAAGCTTGATTCACTGGCGCTGCGAAGAGATGAGATGCATCTCTTTGCATTTTCTTTCGTATATACCATAGGTAGTGCTCTGAGGAATTGTTTGGATTAAGCTCAGCTGCCAAATTTCGTGAACGCACTACGCGGCTAACGTCCCGATACCATACACAACATCTGGATGCTTGGCGGTTCACCACTGTACGTTTCACAAGGACTGTAGTTTTCTTCCGCGTACGATCTCTCTGTGGAATAGTTCACCACCGGCGATTTTTCCGGACTGATACGACCTGGGGACCTTCAAGAAAAGAGCTTACTCCTAAAGGGCCGGCATCGCACCTGCAATTCCCTGGTGTTGCGGTTGATCATGGGCGGCGGTAGTCATTTAACATCAGGTGAGCCGCATGCTCGTTTGCCCCCTCTTCTATAAAAAAAATTGCACTACGTCATAAGGAGGAGTGTAAAAGTTAATCAAGGATAAATGTAGATGTCTATGGGCCCCAGTATTTACTTGCCACCAGGTGTTCTGTGTGTCCATTCGTCAATCTTATTCTATAAAAAAAAATATCGCGCGATCGGAGATCAAATTTTATCTTTTGAAGAATTAAGCACTGTGCTCGCACAGATCGAATGCATTAGGAATAGCCGCCCTTTATGCCGTACGCTTTCTAGTGACCCCTCAGAGCCACTATCTATATGACCAGCATATTTTTAAAATCTTACGCCTTTTCAAGTACCTACACGCTATAGATATAGACGATGATACACTTCATGTTCTTTCAAGTAATAACTTATTGGACAAGCTTGTGCAGTCATTTTGGAAGAGTTGGAGGACGGAATATCTGCATACGGATAACGGTCGGAACTATAGTTATTCTCACTAAAGAGAACGCTTCACCTCTTCATTGGCCATTAGAAATGGTTAAAGTGGTTATCCCTGGATTCGATGGAGTTACGTCTCTGTCCTTTACCTACCCAATAGTTTTCGTATTTTCTTATTTTATTAAGTGTTAGTAGCAACTTTAGTTAGTTTTGAAGTTTTCAAGCTGGGAGGAATGGTTGAATCGATGCACACCCTTGCACTTAATATTTGTCGTCGTATTTTTGTTAGTCTAAGGGGGGGAGGGGCTCGACATTTGTCGACTTATTTTGTTCCTCCAATGAGAGGCGCGCTCCGTTTAGATGGAAGTGGAGACGGCCGGAGTTTCAGTTCATACAAAGTACTCTGTGGTCCGGAGCGGCAAACAGGACGTGCGCTGCCGCCACTCGCCCGAGTGCAATACAACCTTTGGTCGTGGCCGCAAGTCAACCCCACACACGCACCTCACACACACACGTCGGGCTCAGTACAGTGTAATTTTCGTCGTGCACTAGTTGCAACACAGTTTTCGTCACTTCCGCAAGGCCGTAGAGAGAGACCGCTCTCAGCTTCTCTCAGTTTCTTAATTTTGAGCTATTTTTATTTTGTTGTTCCTTTACTACAGCAGCTTATATTCCATAGTGCCGGCTAACGTATTAAACTGAATTTATAGCAAGTACAAATAGTCAAAAGACTGCCACATGCAATGTCCGCCATTTTGTTTTGGTTGATTTCAAACCACATTATTACAGCCCACCTAATAGTTCACCCTGTAATACCTTTCGTCATTCGCGTTGTACCAAACAATAATCTGTTATGTGCACGTTTTTCAAATTTTTACATTTAGTCTAGGAAGAATAGCCCATTAATCAATCTTTCGTATGAAATAACTGCTATGTGCTTTTAAGGACTGTACAACGAACCATGACAACTTTTAAAAACATGTTATAAAAACGTTTTGGATATGCTGTTTCTTTAATACTGTTTTATATATTTTTCTATCACGCTTTTTATGTCTACAGGTAAGAGATTGTAAACACGTATTGCGGTGACATAAGTACCTTTAGGATAAACTGGCGGTCGCCCGCTACTTCGTCCGCGTACAATTTTTGATTTCCGTGAGATTATGAAATTTTCTCACTGCAAAAGGCCTGCATATATCGAGGCTGTATAAAGCTTATGCAAGTATTTATTACAACTTGGTGATGCAGTAATATTATGCTATCCCGTTCAGTTATAAATATCCTTAAACACTAAAGTAATTACCGGATGTGCTCAAGAGGAAACAGTATTCATACCACGAATACTTAATACCATCAGAATACCGCTTTGAGTTTCACATTCCACGCTAATTCCATGCGAATTCACAAAATATTGTGCATCTTTTGACGAAATTTTTATTTCTTCGTAGTTTTTGGCCAACATGATAAGAAATAATATGTTTTTAAATTTTTTTTTTATTTGTGGACCTCTGTATACATCATTTGTGGCACGGCTCCCATGCGATAAAATTACCAGATTAATTGCTGCACTTACTTTCAAACAAGCCACATAAAACTGTCCGTTAAGAAAGCAGCTCTCCCTCAAGTCTAATCCAACCATTTTCAGTGAATACCCTTGTGCTTTATTACAGGTCATAACGAGGTACACTTTCAGGAGAAATTGTAATGTCTTGAACTCAAAGGGGTAATCTGATGGTATTAAAAGTATTCATGATATGAAAACTAATTCCTCTTAAGCACATACGGTGATAGCTTTAGCCTCTAAAACATTTTATGTAGAGCTGTTATTTGTAGTCCGGTACCACTGCGTAGTTTTTCAAAAATAAATAACAACAACATCTCCACTACACAAGTCATAAGCCTGCAAGCAAGATCGGTGCTAAAAGAACATTTTGGATGTCAACAGATATTACGAATACTGTTGCCCCTTGAGCACATCGGGTGATTATTTTGGCCTTTCTATTACTGCATCATCAAGTTGAAATAAATACTTGCATAAGCTTTATATAGCCTAGCTATAGGCAGGCCTTTTGCAGCGAAAAAAATTCATAATCTCACAAGAAATCAGAAATTGTAATGTAAATTGAAGTGTGAATTATAAAGTCGCTGGCGACCGGTTATTCTAACAGTACTTATATCACTATAATACGTGTATACAACCACTTACCTGTAGACATAAAAAGCGTGATAGAAAAATATATAAAAGAGTATTAAAGAAATAGCTTATCCAAAAGAATTTTTTATAATATTAGAGAGTCCCTTGATTCGAAATATTTTATCTTATCAGCTCTTTGTGGATGTTGTTAAACGTATCGAAATTGCAAATAAGTTAATTTATATAACTATTGTATGTTGCTTTGCACGTCCGACATGGATAAACTATTGATACTAATTCAAAATTGTAACAACTACTTGTAAACAGTTCAGAAATAAAATCTATTCTACTGTATTCACTGACGTTACCTATACTGTTAGGTTTTACCTATACTGTTAGGTATTACTGTTAGGTTAACATTTAAAGACTTCTCCATAGAATATGGAAACTCAAGGCAAATAGCTGCCACTAGACATTTACAATTATAAAGAAAATCAAACAAAAACCATGACTTAAAAATGCAATTTATGCATACATACCCGATGGACCATATGAAAAAAGTTGATATACAATATTACGGGGGATGAATATTTTATATTTCCCATAAACCCGTAATAAAACAAGACTCGCTAACTCCTAGGTGAACACTTTCACTGTCCGCTTTTCAAACACATGGACGGGACAGCGAATGGGTTAAACAACGAAGATTTAGAAAAACAATCATAACGCCTGATCATTGTAACACGGCAATTATTAATAACTGCACAAAAAATAAAATAAACAAAACAAGCAGTTTTAGTCAATGGTTGTTGCTTTTTTGATTATCATATGACAATCAATTTTTTCATCAACCGTGACCTATACCATAAAGCAACTTGAACCTGCAATGTTTGTTGAGCAAGTGGGAATTGCTAAAGTGAAAAGGGGAACATTTAGAATAGAAATTAATTTTGATAAAGGGAATTCTGATGACTATATTGAGAACCTAAAAAACGTACGACCGAATTTAAGCAGCTCTACGACAACGCTCTGCTGTAAAAACAGAGACGCTCTGTACTCAATTTTACAACCACTTAGAAGAAGAAGTAGAAAAAATTAAGAAAGACCACGAATTTTTAACTGAAATTAACCTAGTAAGAAAAAAGAGAGGGCTTTTAGGACAATTAATGACATCAATTTTAAAATTATGGAGGAGGCATATGGAGACATAAATATGTTGCAAAAAACACGCTTTTTAATATATATAAACAAAATTTAATAAAAGCCGCTAATTATTATCAGATGAAATATATTATAAACTACATGAGCTGTTAACCAAACCGAAGAAAGGATTGAAAATAAACTTGTAGGTTTTCCATTTGAACTAAAATAAGCACTTACTAACATAAACGATTTTAACGTGTTATATAGAACTATCGATCGTTATCTCAATTACGATTTACACAAATTGTATTTCAGAAATTTTTGATTATTATTCCGGAGAAATTAATATTTATTTATCACATTTAAAACATTAGAAAATTGTTATATCAGCAAATGCGAATTTACTGTCAATTATACACACTATAGCGGAAAATGATACACGCCTGTTTTTGCCTATTTCCCTACACAGGAAAAAACAATTATACACTGTTATATGTCACAACAGTTAGTAATCATAACGAAATTAACGGAGCGTTTCAAAATATTTTAATAAATCATGCAGTTTTAGGAATAGATTACAACAATGAACGATGTTTTGAATTAAATAATGATCAATTAAAACAATGCCTCAATTAAAATAATAATTTCATTTGTTTTCCGGTCGCTGTCAAAAACATGCAATAAAAAAGACTGCATTGTTGAGCAACTTTTTAAAAATAAGACTGATATTCAATGTCCTATTAAGACTTATAATTTAACGACTGAAGTACTTTAAGAAAACCTTCAAATGAAAAATACCTGGCTTTTTGTTGCGAAAAATGCAGTCACAGTACACATTATATGCGTTGGACAGAAAGTACATTCATGTGGTTGGAGTAATCCAGATCTCAGACTCGTGGATAATCAAGACTTATACAAATATTCTCACAGTACAATAGTCCACCTCTTTTTCTGTCTTAGCATCATTTTCAAAAAGGACTAATTTTAGCTTAACATAGATACTAACATAGTATCAAATAATATTATTAAAGACATTTCTGAGTAACAAATATTAGTTAGCACTAAAGATATTTTTAATAGTAGGAGCAGACACTACATACACAATTAGAACATACTGTTTGGAAAATTATAGAGAGTAGATTTTATTCATTTATAGATTACTCAGTAGTTTTTTGAATAATTAGTATTATATTTTTAATAACTTTTTGTTTTAAATCACACATGATTGGATGAGTGTCGCCTGTGGGACACCGTAGACAAAACGCTGATCAGCCGGAGCTGCATCCGCAGCCGCTCAGCCCGACAATTCATCACGCTGAACAGACATATTCGCCCAGACCAGCCCACGACCTGAGTGCTGGTCGGCAGTAACCGCCCAAGACCATCTGCCGCCTCCAAAGCAAGACTCGCTGGAACTCTTCCAGCTGAAACCTCTTCCTGAGTGATGCCAAGATTTTCAGCTCTAAGCATTGAAATATAGTGTCACAGTGACCTCGTTACCAGAACCGATGTGCACCGATAGTTTTGCTGAATAATATACGTCATAATCTTAGGATATGTCGTAAATTAGTGACTGTATTGACATCAATGAAATTCTGTCAATTGTAATTATTTATTAAAAAAAACTCTTTCAACGCTGGCTTTGTTACTACCGCCTAGACTCCTAGTAAGACCTCCCTCTCACTGCAGTCAAGACACTTTTAATCCTCAGAACCTCTGATCAGTATTGTGAGTCTGCTTGACTGGTAGTGAGATAACCCCATTATTTTACCCGAACGCCTGATAAATCACATTCCTTTGCTCGTCTTTTGCGTCCGTGTATTCTTTTCCTTTTATTTGTTAATACTCATATCCTCCAAATCTACTGCTGTAATTTTATATCACTAATCATAGTGTTACGAGCTTAAGGTTGGTGGCAATAAAAACTGTCAATTGCATTACCAAAATAGACACTTTAATTACCGAACACCAATTACAACTTAAAACACACTAATAATTAATCACACTTAACACTTTAGTTCGCAGGTGTATCGCTTTGAAGTCTTCGCTTGTATTGCTAATTCAATATTGACTCGGTCGCGGTTCTTACTGGCCTTATATAGGCATTTTCCACTGAAACATCTTGAATGTTCGAGCACATACCGGTCCTGATCGAATAGGTGTAGAAATTTCCAATAGGGAATTTTCTAGAATGCTTAATTCTGCCATGTACCAGGAATTAATTATGGCACGCAACACTGCCTCCCCTTAAGACATGCTCGTACCGAGCATTATCGCCCCTATTTTAACGCGCCAGCCGATCCACACGGACTATCTTAGGAGACCTTTCTGAAACGTCCCCGCAACGTCAAGGGCTATCCTCTCCCATGGTGCACCAACATTGTACAACTTCAATGCACCTCTACTACGAGACTGAGGCCCCTTCCCAGCCACACAATCTATACATTTGCGACACCAGTCCTCGATATCGTCCCGACAGTGGACCCAGTAAAACCCTTCTAGGAACTGCAGTAGAGTTTGTTTAACTCCCAGATGGCCTCCGGAACAACCATACAGCTGTAGAACATCCGATACTTTAGCTTTAGGGACAACCACTTGCAAATGACGGCTGTCTCCCAGACCATTTTCCCATTGACGGCACAGAACTCTATCCTGAATCAGCAAGTTGTCCCATTGGGCTCAATAGCTTTTCGTGGTCGAACTCATCGCTGAGACATCGCTACACTTGGGCTTGGAAGCACTGGCCTTCATCCATTCCAGAATCGGATTGATGTCAAAATTTTCCTGCTGTGCATGTTATAGGCTGTCCTCCTACTCGTTGCTGAGGTGGTCTGACCTGAGCATCCTCACAGATACCATTTCCTTACTCTATTATCTCGTATAATGTTTGCAATCGTTAGGACAAGGTTTCTTGACAATGCATCTGCGGTTCCTGTGATTTCCCGCTGCGATGTTCGATCACAAAGTTGTATTCCTGCCGCTGCTAGGCGGTAATAAATTTAGACTTTCTTTTTTTTAAATTCTGCCTACATATGTTCTAAGTTGCATTCTACTACCAATTTCCATTAATATTGAAAATATTTCGTTTCATTAGCTTCTTCCTGAGAAACCTGGTCAACTTTCTATGATTCTTTGCTTGGTTTGAAATTTGAATATCTTAAAGTTATCGTAACTTCTCATTTTCAATATTCCTCGATATACACATATTTCTGGAACGTCCATTACCTTCACATGTAAACGATTTTTTTCTTTTTTCTCAAAAAATATTATTATCAGATGTATGAAAATGGTTTCCACGTCTCTTACATTATTTTCCCGGATAAATACCTATTTTACAGATCTGCTTCATCTTAATCGTGTTAATTCCATAACTTTTGGTTTCTTTGCTCTCGAAATCCTCCATTTGCTTGAAACTTCTTCTAATACATAATCTCGATCGACCTCGACGATAATTTTGTTAATAGTTATTTGATCACCTATCTGTTAATTCTTTTTCCTCAATTCATCAGAGGTACACTCTTAATAGTTTAAGTCAATATTATCGACTAGTTTAGTTAGTCGATAATATTGACATCCTTGTTGCAAAACAGTCATTTATTGGCTTGTTACCTTGGTCTCACCTGGAATTTGTCAAATTTTTTATTAGGTTCCTATTTTAATAACCTAAATACTTACCTAATTACTTTGCTCGGTTGCAAATAGATGTCGCGTTTTCTGATAACAGTTTTAAATACATTTTAGCTATCAACTTCTTCATGGTCAGCAATGTTGTAGAATATTTCTTGAATATCTTAGCCACCGAAATGCTATTGGCATCCAAGTAAATAAGAAAAGATCTCTTCTAACGGTACCATCTTGTTCCGAACGAAGTTGGCTTCACACTCAAATATTTCTATTGCAAACGCCATTTCGACTTCTACTTGGGCCTAGCTGTGGAACTTCTGATGTATATATGTATGTATTTATATATTATCTATGTGGTAGAGCCATGCTGCAGTTATATTAAAAATATAAATGTAGCACGAATGGGTCGGCTCGACCGGGGAGGGACCACACTCTCACGGAATACCAGCGTGAAATAGTAGCTTAATGCTGCTGTATTTCGTATAGTGAGTGTAGAGAGCCGGATACCCCCTTTACTGGAAACAAGGTATTCCATCTTAGTCCTCAGGGTCCAACTTAGTGTGACAACGCATCTGCATTTTAATTCGTAATTGAGGATAGATGGAGATGACTATAGGCCACAGCAACCACTTACCATCAGATGGACTGTGTGCTCGTTGGTCACTCTATCCTATCAAAAAAATGTGTGTACTAAACTCATTTAAAGTATATCAAAAACAAACTAAAATCAATGAGTGAAACTTCTGTATGTGAAATAATGTGTGAGTGATCGGCTGGTCAGTACACCGCGCACTGTAAAGGTTTCCGCTACACCAAAAACGAGGTCGTCAATAGTTTCGATTCAAATAAACCTTTCAATATGAAACAAAATATTAAGTATAATATATAGTTATTACTTATGGATACGTAAAATGTAATTTGCAATCACGTATTAAACGTGTAATAAGTATCTCGTCAGTCCTCAATTTTAAGCTTCTAATAATGGTTTATTCACGTTTTCAAGTCGCAACTAAATTAACTATTGCCTTATTATGGTGAGGGAGGGAGTATCCATGGTAGGGTCACCCACGGTGAACAAAGGGTAGCGTCGACCCGAGGTGTTCGCTCCGCGTGGACTTGACTTGGATGCACATTGACGGACTCTGACGGGAGTGATGTCCTCTCCTCCTTCCCGTCACAACCAAGGTGGAGTCATGGGGACAGTGTTGGTACGGCTATATACCTCTCTCCCTACCCTACTCGGCCGATATTTGGTTGGTGTTGGTTGGTTGCGGCAGACCCAAAGACCAAATCTACCGCTGGGGTTGACAATGCTGATGCTTACGAGTACTCGACTTTCCTGGTTTTACGGCCTCTGCGTATCGAACTTGTGAGGGTCAATTGCACCAGTGCATTTAAAAGCCGCGGAGGAAGGCACAACTTGTGTTCGGGTGCGCCATACCTCAGAAGGAAAAGGAAAGGAGTTATTCTCCTCGAGGAGGAGCTACACTGGGGTGGCTGGCACCAGTGCGGTCACGGATATATACAAAAACGTTCCAGTGGCCCTGCCAATAAGAGGAGAAGTTGGAACAACATGAAGTTTTAATATGTGTGAGTCTAATATTTCCACAGGATTTAATAATTTTTATTTTTCTTTAAGGTGGATTTATTTATGTTGCTACGAGCTTTGGATTCGTGACAGTAAAAAGTGCCGATTGAATCACGAAAATTGACACTTTATTACAGAACACCAATAACAACTTAAAACACACTAATAATAAAAACAATCGTAATACTTTAGTTCGCAGTTGTATCGCTTCGAAGTATTCACTTGAATCACCAATTCAATGCTGACGCGGGTCGCGATCGATACTGGCCTTATATAGGGTGTCTTCTACTGAAACATCTAGAATGTTCAAGTACACAACGGTCCTGAATGACTAGGTAGTGACTGACTGTTACGTGGTAGAGCCACACTGCAGCTATTATGGTTGTAGCATGAATTGGTCGGCGCGACCGGGTAAGAACCACGCTCTAACAGAATACCAGCGTAAAATAGCAGCTAATAGCTGCTGTGTTTTGTATGATGAGTGTAGAGAACGAGAGATCCGTTTTACAGGAATCGAGGCATTCCATCTTAGTCCTCAAGGGTGACAAAGCATGTGCATTTTGATTCTTAAGCGAAGGTAAATGTAGATGTCTATGCTGCCCTGATACGAAAGAAGGCGGCTATGTTCATTTTGTCGATTTTGGGCTTTCAGCACAACTAGACTAAGCCAAAAATTCTCTATCGACTGATATTGGAATCATAACTTTACGATTGATAGTTCCTGAGATACATTAAGCATTTTGGCGGTTAAATGAAAACTTTTCTTTGCTGTCATATGCTCGAAATCAGTTACGATGCACCGTTACACTATATAACCATTAAGAGATTTTAATGATTTATTTTCTTAGTTGAAATTTAATATTTGGTGTTGTAAAACTAATAAAAAATGCAGTTAAACACATTTTCTAAGCTAAGAGGCAGTTACGCGTAAATAACTGCTTTATTGCTTAGTCGCAGTTATGCTAGGCTATACCTAATAGCCTCGCGAATCATCCTTAGAAGATTGGTGTCCTTTAGAAAAATTTGTGGACTATCAAATCTGATGTAGCGCCGGGGCGTTCCTCTGCGTGTTCACAGACTGCAGATTTACCGGAGCGTCGATTCTTCACATCGGCTATATGTTCTTTAACGCGGGGTTTAATCGATATTTTAGTTTATCCTATGCTATAAAATATGGGCACTACCATCTGCTTGGGATCCTTTAATTAATGAAATTAAATCCCAGTCCAAGCATACAACTAAAATACTTAAAGATGTTATAAGTTAATACTGTGTTGATCGGAACGAAAATCAATGATTTTAATCAGTGTGTAACCGTGGTTAACTATAAAATCGAACAACTCAGTCCCCCCAGTAAGTAATTAATAATACTTGTGTTGGGG
>DWHP01006178.1:0-11541 GCA_018247895.1 Parnassius honrathi | reverse complement strand
GCATTAAGCTACTATTTCACGCTGGTATTCTGTGAGTGCGTGGTCCCTCCCCGGTCGAGCCGACCCATTCGTGCTACAACTATATTTTAGTATATCTGCAGCATGGCTCTACCACGTAAACGTTTGAACGTTGCCCAGTTCAAAACTTTAAGAAAAATGGTATGAAAATAACTTTGATTATAATGTTAAAGTACTGGCAAATCAAACTTTAAAATACCGTTCAATAAGTATTACTTATGAAAGATAATGCATTACCTTTTATAAATAATACTTATTGACAACAGACACATTAAATAATTTTAACAACATAACTTATACAAATAAATAAATAATATTATTTTTCTGTTTTATACTCGTAATTCTTAAGTTTTATTTAAATGAGTACTTTGTAGATACTTTAAATAAAGTGCCAGGATTAATGCTTCATCATAATCATCATTATTACAACCCTTCACAGGTCTACTACTGAACATAGGCCTCCTAAGGTAATGCCACAAAGCACTGTCCTGATTCACCTCCATCCATCGTCACTCCATCTAGTGGAGGATCGCCCTACACTATGCCTGCCGGTACGAGGCTACCACTTGAAAACCTCTTTTCCCCATCGGTTGTCGGTTCTTCGAGCTATATGGCTGGCACATTACCACTTCAGCTTCCTAATCCGTTGAGTTTTGTCGACCAACTTGGTTCTACTGCGGATATCCTCATTTTAAGTTTATCACGCAGAGAAACCCCGAGCATAGCCCTCTTAATAGTTCGCTGAGAGACCTTGAGCTTCCTCATACAGGCAATAGTGGAGGACCACGTCTCAGATCCATAAGTTATCACTGGCAACATGCACTGGTTGTACAATCTCATTTTCAGCTTTTAAGGTATACCTGACGAAAAGATGTGTCGTAATTTACTGAACGCTGCCTAGCCGAGTTGAATCCGTCGATTGACCTCTCGGTCGAAGTTGGACTTACCTAGTCGGACTATTTATTCCAGGTAAACATACTCGTCGATAATGCTGTCAACAACTACTGGCATGGGTGTGACGTGGACATTAAACATGATCCTTGTTTTGTCCATGTTCATCTTAAGACCTGTTCTTTGGGAGACACTATTGAGGAGCATAGTGCTTAGGTACTCCAGCAATTCTGACATAACGAATATATCGTCCGCAAATCGAAGGTTTAGTTTAATTTAGTTTACGACAGGCTCTGTTCCGCAACTCCAGGTCTAAGCGCGTATTTTGCGTGTGAACAGGAACAATGTGATTATTCAAGCCATGAAATCTCCTCGAAGAATTTCAACAGTCCTTTTATGTTGCAAGCAACTTCGGAGAGCGATCCCGGCGCACCGAGATCTTTAGCCTTGTATGCAGCGATCTCCGGATATGCCAGCAATACGTGAGCTACCGTTTCTTCCTCCTCCATATATGCCCCGCACAGGGGGCTATTTCTAACACCCATGGTAAATAAATGTTTGTTAAAGGAGCCATGTTCTGTGATAGCACTTGCAACTATCCTGATCTGTGGCTTGTTCAGTCTCATTAGGACATTGGTAAGACGACTCTTTATTTCAGGCAGGGCCTTCATAGCTTGTCCACAGTCTTCTAGATTTTTTCAAAGCTGAACGTGTAGATTATGGAAGTTTCTACGTACCTGTGAACGAACGTAACCAAAGGGGATTGGTATTATTGGTTCCGGCCCTGTAGTGGCCAGAGCAGATCCTCTTCTGGCGAATTCGTCTGCTGCATCATTGCCTCTGGATCCACTGTGTCCCTTAGTCCATTGCAGTATCACATTTTTGTGCTTAGATACCCCATTTTATCGTTCATGGAATTCAAATATTAGTACCGAGTTCACCACATTACAACTCAGAGCTTGTAGTACCGCTATACTCTCGGTCAATATTCTGATGGTCAGTATCTACTGCTATGACTGTTTGAATAATACCCATACATTCCGCTTGAAAGAATGTGTTATGTGTACCCAGCGGTGTACGTATGTGTGTGTATTAATGTCTTTAGAGAAAACTCCAGATCCTACACCTTCATTTGTTTTAGAACCATTAATGAGAGCTCTAAACTCTTTTGGGTTAAATCCCTCCGGCTGGTTGGTTTCATTTAATTGTATCTTATACTTCTTATCGAATACAAATTGTTTTAGGACTTATCGTACTTGGCTTGTAATATAGGAATTTTTGAGAAAATTCTATCAATTACACCTGTATGAAGGACCTTACTCTCACTCAACAGATTTAGGGTCTTGAGTCTAATGGCAGCTAATGTTGCTTCTTTTTGTATGTGTAGATGAAGTGGGGTTAGCTCCAGCATAGCATCTAAAGCCGCTGTTGGTGTAGTTCTTACGCAGCCAGTGGCAGCCATACATGCCAATCTCTGGTAACGTTGAAGCTTTTTTATAGTGGTAGCTTCATTATTTTTGGTCTACCATATCAGAGCGCCGTATGTGATAATGGGCCGAATGTAAGTTTTGTACTGCCGCAGTATAACTTTTGGCGTCAAGCCCCATCGTTTGCCAATCATGTTCCTGCTTTTCCAGAAAGTTATACTAGCTTTGTGATTATGTTTTCATATGTTTATTTCAGTTGAGTTTACTGTACAAGGTAAGACTTAATTATTTCAACTTAGAGGATAGCTGGAATTTTATTCTGAAAAGACTTGGGGATGATAGCTATTCAATATTCGTATTGAATGGTGGAATTGGTGTGAACATTGCTAAAACCGTTTAATTTGGATTAACGGTTAGGTAATATTCCCTGCACCATCTCTTAACCCATGCCGCAATGGAAAAAGAGGATCTTTTAAATTCTCTTTTTCACTCCAACTGAACTTTCTGTCGGGAGTTACACACCGCCGACCATGCCGCGGTGTGATTACTCCATTTTGGATGTGTGGTTTACACAACACCTTGGATGCCAATAAGTCGAGTGGACTTAATGGAGTCCCATCTATTATACTAAAAACGGGTGCTTCGGAGTTAGCACTGGTTCTAACGCTTTTATCGCATTATATTATATCGTTTTTTGTTAAATTTCATATTATATAGTTAGTTTTATACGTGTTAGTGAACGCTGGAGCTATATATTATGATCTTAGCACGAATGGGTCAGCTTGACCGGGGGAGGACCACGCTCTTTCGCAATACCAGCATAAAATAGCAGCTTAACACTGCTGTGTATCGTATGGTGAGTGTAGAAATCCGGAGAACCTTTTTTTACTGGGAACGAGGCATTCCATCTTTGTCCTCAAGGGTGATAACGCATTTGCGTTTTGATTCTTAATCGATAATAAATGTAGATGTCTATGGGCCACAGCATCCACTTACCATTAGATGGACTGTGTGCTCATTTGTAACCCTTATTCTATAAAAAATATATTGCTACACAAAATAATAAGACAAAAACTTTTTTCATAAATGAATTTGTTGACAGGAGATGTGTACGTGACACATTCTTTGTTGCGTATCGTTTATTATCCAACCAGGACATGAACTTCAAAAAGAATTGTATTCAAAGAGAATACATGCCATCCATTTAACACGGATAATGGTCTGATCTGGTTTCAATGGGGTGATACAGTTATTATAACACACCTCTCAATTTAAAAAAAACAATTTTAATTTTATAATATCAGGCGTTCGTGTAATATTAACTTTTAGTGTGGTCAAAATCAACCTCTATTATGGCCAAAAGTAAGAAACGAATCCCATTAAACTGGAAGAAACATTTTAAAAATATAACTTCTTTAAAGAAGATTTTTTTGTTAATATTTGACTAACATATATACTAAAATTACTACTAAGTATGTTCTACTCCCCGCGGTATAGTGCCAAGAACGCTGGCTGTGTTTCCCCGACGAATGACTCTTCTTACGCCTTTGAACAATAAAGGATTTAGCCCTCTTGTCACCAGCGGTGATGACAATCACGGATACAGTTCCTTTAAGAACTTCACCGCACGTTATGATACGATGGCTGTTACGGACCGATAGTACCTACAGTAAATAGCAGATAGCATAAATATGTCGTCATATCTCAGACTCCTACTTGCTCCAATTACTCAGTACAGCCACCTCTGATGCAGCTTCGGTTCTAAACGAGGTACCACTTAGACTAGAAGCTGCCACAATGTCCACGCATGTATCATCCCACACTAGGGTGTTACGTCTCTCCAAATGGATCAAAGTTATGCTGTCGAGTCTCCAGTCGTGATCTCTAAATATTCCACAGTGTTCCAAAACCGAGGGAAAATTTATAGAAACAGGACTCTTCGAATATAATATTGTTCAAAGAGTCGTGATGAGACAGCCTGCCAGTACTTTTCTGACACGGGAGACAGATCGCCGCTCTAATTTCTATTATCATATAAGAATCAAAATACAGATGCGTTAACCCCTGAGGATTAAAATGGAAAATATCGTTACCATTTAAAAAGTTCTCTACGCTCACACAAAAAAAAACACAGCAGATATAAGCTGCTATTTTATAAGAGAGTGGTTCTTTCCCGGTCGAGCTGACCCATTCGAGCATAATGTAGTTGCAGTAAGGCTCTTTACGAGCTCTACTACAAGCTGTAAGGGTAAGCTTACACCGAGACGTGACGCTGGGCGCACTTTTTATACAAAATATAACTATATTTTCTACCTAAAAGGTTTTTTTTTTGATAAAAATTTTATTGATATAATTCCAAAAATGCCCTGCGGCGCCGTGCTACATCAAACAGCGTCTCGAGATACCTCAAGCAGACAGAATGCAGGAAGCACAAGAAGCAGCGGTGGTTCTTCGGTAGGCGCACGCTGCGGTGCGATGCCAGCGACTTCACGATTTGCCGCGCGATGTCGCGATGCGTCTTGCGGCGGCGCACTGCAGGTGTGAAACAAAAGTTTCTTTTTTCTTGTCACAAAATTTTCTCAATAGGGTCTTATTGAAGAAACAAAGACTCGATTTCAGACACAGGTTTGTCCCGGTACTCGACGACGTTTTCCCCAGAAATATTGGCAAAGCCGGTGTATAAAGCATCACCAGTGCCGTCGTCTGCATAACAATGAATGTTACCAGTTGGTAACATATCATTGATATGCAAAGAAACAGTGTTGGTGATAACACGCTTCCTTGTGGAACACCAGCGTTTATGGGCTTGTAATCAGAGTATGCACCGTCTACTACGACCTTGATGATCCAATCAGCAAGGAAACTGGTGATACAATTGCACAATTTTTTGGAAAGCCCATGGAAAGGGAGTTTCGAAAGAAACGCTTTGTGCCAGACCCGCTGATCGACTGGTAATCCTCGAGGTACCTCATGAGCTGGCAGTTTATAATGGACTCCATTATTTTGGAGACCATGAAGGTGAGTACGATGGGCATGTAGTTAGAGGGGCTGAGAGGTCGCCTTTTTAAGGGATCAGGTGGACCAAAGCTATCTTCCATGAATTCGTGATTATGCCATGAGATTAAGAGTACCAGAAAAGACGCGTTAAAACCGGTGCGAACTCCGGAGCACACGTCCTGTGCACAATGGGAGGGACCCCATCAGGCCCACTCAACCTGCTGATGTCCAGGGAGAGGAGTGCTTTGTGAACCGAGCGCTGTGTAAACCGCACATCAGGCATGGAATACTCACACCGCGGGATAGTCGGCCGTGTGTTCCGTCATTGAGAGTCAAGTTGAACGCAAAGAGAGAGCCTAACAGATCGGCTTTCTACATTGCGATATGAGACAGTGAGTCATCCTCTCTGTGAAGAGATGGAAGAGATGACTTACAGAAATTCTCTTAGACAGCCTTGGGGAGAAACCAGAATGCAGGGGTTCCCGAAGGAAGGCGAACTAGCTTCTCGCCAATTCTGCCGATGTACTCAGACCATCAGCGACAGAATTATCAACATCGTTGGGAGCAAATACCACTTTAATGCCCCCAATTAATGCCCACAAGTGTAGGATGCAAAGAACGACCGTATCCTACCGCAAAAGATGACCTATAGTGCCTAACACGACGGCAGCCTGCAGAAGTAACCGCGATATAAGCGTGAATGGTACCACACACCGGACTAGACAGCAGTCCGAGGAGCCAAGAGGAGCGTTGACGGAAACCTGATATCCGTCCAGATGAGAGTTCCGTAGATGGACCAACAGTAAAGGTGCATATCTGGTATCCACATAGGCGAAGTAAGCAGTATTTTCGAACCATATGGCAAGGCAAAATCATGAACAGATCTCCTCGCATGATCGGTTAAAGGTGAACCAAGCTATTCGGCGTAAACTGCGTTAAAATCACCAGGGATCACAATCTCTCCAGATGGTATCTGCTGTAGCGAGGACTCTGCAGACATTTGGACTTGGTAAATGAGTTGGTCTGTTTAGGCATTACCGATATGGGACTTATAGAAGCACCCGTAGACCCGCGGATGGTCGTTGCTATCTACGCGTAGCCAAAGGATGGACAGATCCAAACTTACAAGACTGCCAAGTTGTCGAGAATATATGTCGTCTCCGACGTATACACAAATTCCAGCCCGAAGCACAAATGAGTGTTCCAATTTGTACCCAGGGTGAGAGAGATAAGATGTGTCCGCTGAAAAGAACACCTGTCGGTAAAGGAAATTTCAGCTTCATCGTCTCCACATGGTAGCATTTAGAATCTTGTGAAGCACCCTTATGTTGCAGAAACCCACGGATAGCGTGAAAGGAGTCGCCTTGGTGTTGTTCCTCTCTGAATCAGCGAGGTGGCTTGATTTCCCACATTCTGGAGTAGAGTAGCTCGATCGTGGATACTCAGCCAGGGATTCTTCATTACCAGGGGTGCTGGTACCCTCTTAGTGTAGTATCTCATTTGATTACGCTACTATGTTGATGGTGAGGGGGAGGACGGAACTGGCCCTTCGGCCACCTGCAATCACTAAACGAAACGCAGAAGAAGAGTCTCTACATCGCACTAGTTTTCTGTGAGGTTGTGGTACCCACCCGGTTCAAACCAGTCCATACGTGCAACAGCAAAATTTGCAGCATGGCTCTACCACTGTTTAAATGATTTAAATTATATAGTTTCATTTAAAATATGGATTATTCTTCGACCACTAATTATTATGACCAAAATCGTCGAAAATTTCTAAATAATTTCGGAGCTATTAACAACAGAGCAGTTTTTATATAGTCATAAGTATACGGTCATTCGTCGTTCGTCATATTTTGAAAGCCTGCGTCGGTCGCGATTGATAGAATAATACGTGCTAGCCACGCTACACTATGTTATGCTTGCAGCACTAATGGATAGGACCACGCTCTCACAAAAGAGAGGTGTGTCAGGATCGTGCCTCTGGGTAATAGATTTATAAGGTTTTTGTGGTGGATAGGGACTTATTAATTGATTGAATTACTTAAACTAAACCTTTGACATCTGTCTGACTAATAAATAAAAGGGTTGAGTTGAAATTAAAGATATATGAATAAATCACTATATACAATTTTGTGGCAGTTAAATCTAACACTAAATAGGGATCTTGAGGGCTTCTTTCTTGCTTGTTTGTTCCGTTGTAACCGCTTGATTCCGCACGAATGCCGGAGCCTCGTCAGGGACGCTTCTTATATTCCTACGGCTGGTGTGAAGTAGGCACCGAGTTGGGAGTTCGTCCTTGCGGGGCCCTTGTTCTGATGCGGGGTGCGGGAGGCATGTCGACTAGAGTGCGATGCAGGGCGACGGACGATTGTTTCTTCGCCGTCCGCAACATCCTCCCCTCGGCATAGTTCACGAGCCCTCTTCTCTCGGGAGGACGGCGATCTTCCTGATCGGCCTCCTCAACAAACTGCCTCTCGTTCTGACCTCCACGTTCCGCACCAGTCCATCCGGTCCAGTAAATGTCCTTGTGATGACTCCTCTTCGCCACAGGTTTCTCGGGAGGTTGCCGTCTGCTATGATAACAAGGTCGTTTTCTTTAATCTGGGGCTGCTGGGCGTTCCTGGATTCTCCTTTTAGCAGCAAGGTTGGTAGGTACTCGCGCACCCAGCGTCGCCAGTACTCGTCGGCCAGTCCTTGCGCGGCTCTCCATGTCCGTCGATCCGCCGATGAATACGTTGCGGTGACTGGTATGTTTGGTGGTCCCATAGAAAGAAAAAAATGGTTGGGAGTCGGGGCTTCCTCATCGTTGATCCCGACTGGCACGTGAGTGAGAGGTCTGGAGTTTACCGTATTTTCCGCATCTGCCAGTTGCGTTATGAGTGTTTCTTCTTTGGGGCTCTTTTGATGAAGAGTAGCCTCGAGCGCTGCCTTGATAGAACGCATCAATCGTCCCAATCCACCTACCTAGTTGGGCGCACTCGGTGCAATGAACTTTCACTCTATCCAATGAGTAAGCGCGAAGTCCTACAACTGCGGTGCCCACTCCTCCATGGTCCGCCGTAATTCAGTGTTTGCTCTGTGGAAATTGGTGCCGTTGTCCGAGTAGATTATCCTAGGCCACCCGCGCCTAGCCGCCATACGCCTAAACGCCATGATCGCCGAGTCCGTGGTTAAGCCATACACAAATTATACGTATACTGCGCGTGTCGTAAGACAGGTGAAATAACGCAACACATCTCTTCTCATGCCGTCACCCCATAGTCACAGTTAACGGCCCGAAATAATCTAATCCGGTATACGTGAATGGTCGTTAAAATGCTCTTAACCTCTCGGGAGGCAAGTCTCCTGTTACCGCCGGTCGTGGTGCAGCTTTCCTAACGCGACATCGCATACACCTTTTCTCGATCTCCCTAACCGTTGGTCGCAGTCGAATAATGTGGTACTTCCTCCGTAAGTCGTTGACTACTCGTTCTCTGTAGGCGTGGCTACTGTCCTGGTGTGCCTTCTCCACGAGCATCTGTACGAACCGGAGTCTGAGTGTTCAATATTACCGGTCGTTTCGTTTGACCTTCCACAGCAGCCGCGGCGATTCTACCTCTTGCTCTCAGTATCCCCCGGTCGATGACCGGGTCGCCTTCTCAGTGCGCTGCCGTTGTGTAAGTTTCTTCCTTGATAGAGCTCAGAGAGAGAGCTTGGTAGTATTCAGATCCAATGTAGCTACCGAACAAATGGGTCATCTCAACCGAGGTTGGACTATACTCTCACCGAATATCTGCGATAAACCGCAGGATAGTGCTGTATCTCTTATGGTGAGTGTAGAGAGCCGAGACCCTATGTACTGGTAATGATTCATTACATCTTCGTCACTAGTGGTGACAACGCATTTCTCTCTGAATCAAGGAAATTGTAGATTTCGATGGGCCGGACTTATGACGTACTACTTACAGAGATAGATTGAATTATAATGTTAATGGTACGACAATAAGGAATAAGAATATTGATAAGAATAGTAGAAATAGAATTTAAGTGAGAAGATTTTAAATTTTGGTTGATACATTGACCGAATTGTCGTACTCCTTTTCTACCAAGGAGTCCGTCCGGTTAGAAAATTAGGTAAAAGGGTGGTCCTCTTACCTAATTCTCTAGCTCTGCTGTACTCCGGTCTGAAAAGTACATAGATGTGGTATAATTACAATCGCTGAGGTATTCTCAGAGGTGAGAACGTATCTGCAGCCCTCTTTATTTGAACTTAACTGTAGATAACCATGGACCGCAGAAGCCACTTACTATTAGAAAGAATATAAAATCGTTTGTCTCTTGTATAGTGGAGAAGACGAGCTAGTAAGTTGTATTTAATGCAATATAATACAACAATAAGCATACATATGTCACAAAGCACTTCTTTCGAAGCTTCCCGAGAAATCGTGCAACTTGATTACCAGTTTTCTGGCTGATCGGAGCAGGTCATTGTAGATGGTGCATGCTCCGATCACAGGCCTAATAATGCTGGTTCCACAAGGTTACATGCTATCATCAACCTTGTTTTCTTTATTTCAATGATATGTTGCAATCCGGTAACTTTCACTGCTTTGCGGATGACAGCACTGGTGATGTTTTATACAACGGCCGTGCCGATATTTCTAGGTAAAACGTCGCCGAGTACCGGAACAAGCTTGTGTCTGAAGTCGAGACTTTGTTGAATAAAGTTTCGGATTGGGGGTGACTATATTTAGTCCAGATTAATCCCCAGAAACGGTTCGAATCATCGTCGACCGAATTGCTACCGATCGGCTTGACTCACTGGCACTGCAAAGAGACGTTGCATCTCTTTGCGTATATTATCGCATCTACCACGTAGAGTGCTCTGAGGATTTGTTCAGACTAATTACAGCCACTCAATTTTAAAATGACACATCGTAACAAAACTCGCGATACCATCCGTAGTATCTGGATAATTGGTGGTCCACCACTCGCGATTTACAAAAAGTTTTCTTCCTCACATAAGTTTCATATGGAATCATCTACCACAAACGGTTTTTCCAGAACAGTACGACTTAGGGACATACAAGAAAAGAGTCTAATATTTTTTTAAATGCCGGCAACACACCTGTGATTCCCTTGGGGTTTCAGATGTTCTTGGGTGGCGGTCATCTCTTACTATTGGTTGAGTGCTCGCTTGCCCCCTCTTCTAGAAATGTTACGAGCCGTGGGCATGTTAGAAAATGGCGGTATTCAACGTGTCATTGCTGAAGCCCTACACAACAGCCAAAACGTGATATCATGATTGTGGTCACGTTATCACAGTACTGGTATTGAGGTTGAATGGCACACAGTTAGATATCGTGTTACTACTCGTAGACAGGATCGATTTCTCCAAATTACCACCCGAAGACAGCCCTATATCATAACGATGCAACTACTAAAGGGGCCCCTCGGGAACCACCAGCTGCTGATAAGTGGCCAAACCATGTGGAGGAGGTTGCATGAAGTTGGTCTTCATGCTCGAAAACCGCTACGTATTCCAGCATTACGACATGGCAATCGCTGTTGGGTGCTTTGGTGGTTTACCATGGAGTGATAAGCTATGGTCTTTGGTGCTGTTTACCGATGAGTTCTGGTTTGGGTTTCATTCGGATTCACGAAAAACACGCGTTTAAAGAACTCCAGGAATAGTTGGCCATCCACAGAAACCTCAGTAGGTCCAGTCATACCAAGGCTGGACAATCATGGTGTGGGCAAGAATTCGTCTTGGCAAAGTAGCCTAGCTAGTTTGGATACAAGGCCGTATGACTGCACAAATATACCACGAGGAGGTAGTAGAGCCTGTTATTGTCCTACACATAATCCAAATGGGCCAAGAATATGAACTCATTCATCACTTCTCTCTCATTTCTTCACTTCTCACTCATTCGGCGCAGCTGTTGTCGGCCGCTCCCCGAGACCAAGATATTCAAGTTTTGAATTAGCCTGCAAAGTCGTCCGACTTAAATCCTATCGAACATGCCTGGGATATGTTATAACGAAAGGTTTTGAAAGATTTCCCGCCTAATTTGACGACGGAAAAACTACTTTACGAACACTTTCAAAGAAGATGGGGCCTCATACCGCTGCAAAGACATTGACAATTTAATTAAGTATGAAAAATCGATGTCGATGTGTAAATAATGTAATAAGTGGCAACACTGATTATTATTAACTATTAGAT
>DWHP01006177.1:0-11541 GCA_018247895.1 Parnassius honrathi | reverse complement strand
ACAACATTGCCATTGGCCTGTTGTGTTAAGATAGTATTTAAATTATTTTTTTCGGATGTGCGATTTTTTTGACGCCGTGTATATATATTATAAGAATCACAGCATCAAACACCTATTAGTCTTTTTTTTCAAGCTTTAAAAATTCCATAACACTTCTTTTTTTTAAATATAACCAAGCCTATTTGTTCTGTGTAACCGGATCTTGTTGACTAGGTTTTTATTTGCGTATATTCCTGTTTTTTTACTATGATATGTAAAGCATGTTCATATTTTCTACGATGGTTTTGAATTTGATTCTTTCTAAAAAAATATTACACCATGTCTTCCAAACTTCACGTTATTTGTAATAATCGGCGCTCAAATCATAAAATATTTTAGACTTACAGAGACATTTCAATAAAGTGGGAACCAAGCTTGTTGATGGCTAAATGTGCAATCTTTTTGTTGTGATGATCGTGATAACGACGGGCCATTGGCCGATTCTGATAGCGTCGACAGTTTCTATAATCTATCATCCGCTAGGACTAGGTGTGGCATCACCTTTTTAGAGCAGTACGTCACTGCTTTGTTTTTGTTCAAACAGTGAGAACGACATAGTAGTTATTTCCATGTTGACAGGCATTCGTCTTACTCCTCTGGAGAGGGCGCACCTGTGGTGTTCTTTGTTCCTTGTGAGTATTTGTGGACTGCAACAGCAACTTAGCATCACGCAGACTGAAGGCTCATTTGAAATTCTAAAAATGAAATTTTCAGAAAGATGTTTTTGTTTACTTTTTATAGGCCAGTGCTCGACCATAACCCCTACCTGGCGGTAATATCTATCCTCGACAACAAACAAATCAAATTGCAGCACCGTATGAAACACAGCAGCGTGGAGCCACTATTTTAAGCTGGTATTCTGAGAGAGCGAACTCTTTCCCCGCGTAAAGTAGCAGAGTAATGCTGCCGTGTTTCGTATGGTGAGTGTGTAGAGCCGGAGACTCTTTTTACTGGAAACGAGGCATTCTATCTTAGCCTCACGGCTAACAACGTATCTGCATTTTGATTCTTAATCGAGGATAAATGTATATGTCTATGGCCCACAGCATCCATGTACTATCAGGTGGACTGTCTGCTCGTTTGTCACCCTTATTCTATAAAAAATAATGCTTTGTAACCGAAAATGTTATATCAAAAGACATCGGCTTTTATAATCGACAAAGTTCAATAATCTGTCACAAACGTTGAAAGTGAGCTCGTAGTATGAATTTAAATCTTTGAGCTAGCTTGCCGACAACTGAATCACAAGTTGGCATGCAATAAGCGTTCCCACCTGCACGCGTTCGTGGTACGAAATACCAAGGCAAAAGGCAAGTTTTAAACTTACCTGCAATATTAGATGCGTGTTGCCGTTCTGAAACTTTACACAACACAATGAGCCGTGAATACAACAAAACCTACCGTCAAAACTCAAAACGAAGTCGCCCACGAATCATATTAAAACAATGGCACGTGTTTTTATTTTGTCGCTTAGCAAACACGAGGTTTCGCTTACAAAACTTTTGTGGACGTTTAGGCAATTAGAAATTATTGGTTTACTTCAAGTGATCAATATAATCAACATTGCGATATTTTTTAATTGCGATAATATCTTCATGTTTATTCCTTATCGAATTATCGGCTTATAATATATCCCTTTATTGCCAAGTAGCACTGACTCTGTTTTGGTTTAACCCATTGAGCAACTGAAACAATTTTATTTATGAAGCCCTATCAATGAAGCTCAAGGACAGATTCGAAATCAATTTTTTTTTTTTAGTTTCTATTGTAATTTATACAAGAAACAACGCCTCAGTGCTGTCTTCTTTTACTTTTCGTACACATTTTTAACTTTGAGGAAAATCCGGAGTTTAAATAAAATATGACTAATATTTCAGAAAGAAACGTAGAGATAAATGTTTCTTTCTGAAATATGACTAAAATATGACAAATTAACTTTCCCCGTCATGAAATCTGTCAAATATTTCAGCTCATAACAACGTGGCTTTGCCCTGGTGGCAGATAAAATCGTGGATGTCCTCATTGAACAAAATTGTTTATTTATTTTATATCACACAGCGTTCCAGTTTTAATCTTAATTTATCCACTATATACTGGCCACTCAATTTACCGTTCTTGCGCTAAAAATAAAGTTAATACTTTAAACGCTTTAAATTGTGCTATATTTATTTGGGGCAGTCGTTTATAATAATTTGCGCATTGCAAAGATAAGATAATAATATCGCAGCTTGGATAAATACATCACGCATTAAATACGAATTACTGGTGAATGTAGGACGGTACGCCTATAGTCGCCTGTGACATTTAAGAAAGATTAGATGAAGGATAAAATATGTTAACTGAAAAATATAAATGTATTTGAATTTATAATAGCTGCGTATGTCTATCCCTACTTCGCTTGACTAGTGTTCGCTTATAATCTATTTATGAGATGGAACAGTCAAGCATAAACTTAGTTATTTTTTAAAACAGTATATATAGCAGTACGCCCTTCTTCTGGGCACTTGTATGTTTTAGGGATACGACGCAATATCCCTTGAAGAAATTGATATTTTCTCGATTTTTTTGATTTTCTAAGACTTGCAGATCTCTCCTAATTTTTTCTGTTCTAACCAATAATAGAACTTTATCCAAACATGTGGTAAATAAGCACTTATTTCAATGGTGCTAGCAGGGATCAACCTCGGTTCCTCACTTTCTGAAACCGATACTTGTGGTGGCACCGAGACTTAAAAATATTAAAAATAACTGTTTATTTTAAAAAAAATTAAAAAAGTTTGTTGTTTGCTTGTATTTTATTTTACACGTAACATGCTTTATATATGCGATAAAGTTGTTTTTCCTTGAAACGTGCTGTCACAAGCGGGCTCCGATAGACGTCACCTTGATAACCTCTATCAATAAACGCCGCTGGAAATGTCACATCGTGTCGGTAAAATACGATGGGTACCTTTTTATGGCACCATATGTCCACCTGATGGTAAGTAGTTCTTTACTGAAGCCAATAGCCACCTTTTTTATAGAATGAGGGTGACAAGCGAGCTCATAGTCTATCATGTAGGTGGTTGCTGTGGCTTATAGAAACCTAAATCTATCTTCGATTAAGAATCAGAATGTATAATGCGTTGGTTGTTGTGCCCTCAGGTCTATGATTGGAATGCATCTTTAATAAAATGCAGAGGGATAATCCGGTTCTCTTAATTCACTATACGAAACGTTTCACGTTGGTATTATGTGGGAGCGTGGTATCTTTACGATAGCTACCTACAAAGAGGGTCCGAACATAGAAACCGATGTGTAAAAGGTGGCTCCTTTATTTCTTCTCACAATTTATATTTAAATCCTTAAAGACTTACGACAAATTCTACATTCCACGCAATGAGGGCATCCACAATTTTCTCTGCAAACTGTCGCATAATGTGAAATATTTGAAAGATTTCATAATTGGGAAGTTAAATTGTTAGAAAAGTGTAAAGATTAATTTCTTTTTGATGTATTAGTTACAGATAACCCTAAAAACACAACAATAAAAAAAAGTTAAAGATGTGTAGCAATTAAAGAACACGCCATTGAGGCAGTGTTTTGTGTATGTATATATACATACATTAGTAATCGAAAAGCTTTTAATTAAAACGCAACTCTTAAATGCTGATAACACTGTATGAGCATCTGTGTGACAAGTTCACCTTACTCTCAAATACATTGAGATATTTGTCCAGCGTAAAATTACTAGCCCTCATTGAACCAAACGGTTTGCTTCTTCGTTCGTAATGCGTATGGCAAAAGAATTTAATCGCGACGTTTTTATAAATAACTAAAATGAAAAAAAAAACACCCAAAACAAAAAAGCTGATAAACTTTAAAGGCTGAACCAATTTTTATAAAACTTGTCTATGAGCCATAGCTAGAAGTCTTGCTTTTAAATTAAAAAAAAAAAAACTGCACACAAATCGGCTTATCCGTTTAAAAGCTACGGTGCTACAAACAGACACACAGACAAATAGACACACATAGCGGTCAAACTATATAACACCCCTCTTTTCCGTCAGGGGGTTAATAAAACACATGGGGAATAAACATACAGAGCCCACCTTATACTTAGTGGCTACTACACTCTATTGACGTCTGCAGCCAACTTCAAGCAAAAAATTTTGCAGATGCTTTGTCACCTCTGGGGACTAAGATGGGACGCCTTTCAGACTGGAACTATTAATTTATTTCTCTGACATATACAATGGAATATCTTAAGAACATTGTAGTGCTACGTCATAATTTTTTACGTTGTAGAGTCATGCTGCTGATATATTGTGGTTGCAGCACGAATGGGTTGGCTCGACCGAGGAGGACCACGCTCTCACAGAATATCAGTGTAAAATAGTGGCTTATTGCTGCTGTGTTTCGTATGGTCAGTGTAGAGAACCGGAGACCCTTTTTACTGGAAACGAGGCATTTCATCTCAGTCCTCAGGACTGGCTACGCATCTGCGTTTTGATTCTTAAGTGAAGATAAATGTAGATGTCTATGGGCCACGGCATCCACTTACCCTCAGGTGGTAGACTGTGTGCTCGTTTGCCACTCTTATTCGCGGAGGCTTTTAGCTGTTATTAAGAAGCGAGATCGTTCCAAGTAATATTTGCGAATAATAATGGTAAATTTGGATGTATCGGCGTCTTACTTTCCATCGAATAACAACAAATACGGTGCGGTTTATTATCGTTAGCTACGTCTCGACTTACTATCGGTGTCATTGAGGTGGCACGTTGTCACCCTACCTGTCGTGTGCGCAACGAGCACGTCAACTGTTGCGTGACTTTAACCTTATGAATAAATATAATATCTAGCTTTTGTAATTACAATTCTTAGAATAGTAAATGCTATTCAATTACAAGATAGAACTGTTAATTTCGGTCGAAGCTGTTGCGAAGTCAAACCGTGTAGTGGCGGTGTAAGAATAGTCAGTACCCTGTATTGTTACGTGGGAGTCGACATAGGCGACATGGGGAAATTAAAACCGAAGATGGCCAGCAGCATCTCCTGATAACTACTCACAATAATAGAAAAGTGTAGTTGCCAGCCTGCGGATCTGCGGAGCGTGGCAAAATCAACCCTATCCCTTACCACTAACTCTTTTTGTGGAAAAAAGGTGAGAAACGAACAACAGTCCACTTGGATCAGTGGATGCTGTAGACACAGACATCTTCATCTCTCGATTAAAAATTTAAAAATCCAAATGCAGCTGCATTTTCATCCCTGTGAACTAAGTTGGAATGACTACGTTTCTAATAAAAATGGTCTCCAATTCTCTACACACACCATACGAAACACAGCAGCATTAGCCTTTTATTTACGCTGGTATTATGAGAGCGTGGTCGTTCTCCGGTTAAGTCGACCCATTCGTGTTCAAACTATAATATAGCTGCAACGTGGCTTTACCATGTGTAAAACTTTAATTAGAGGGGCGTTCAATGTATTCTCAGTATAAGGGTAATTTGCTTATTACGTGGGTGATTAATAAATTCGTTAGCTAAACCTGAGGGTATAAATATGAAATTTCGTCTTGTTAACTTCTTATGTAGATGATTGGAATGTTTGACTCGACAATATTGAAAAAAATTGAACACCGTGCGGTGATTAAATTCCTCACTAAACAAGGAAAAACTAAAAAAACTTAGCCGTTTACCAAGACTACTCCTTTACCATCAACAGTATCAGTACAGAAGTGATCAAGTGACATTGAAAAGAGGCAGGAAAAGCATCGAAGATGAGCTCCGCCCGGGTGTGTTAATCACAGCGGCTACAGAAGAAAATATGAAAGTTTTTAAATAAACTTGTGTTGGCAGATGCACGAGTAAGAATTAAGATGTTAGCAGAAACGATTAACCCGTCCGCTTGTACCATACAAACCATATTGTCTGACTATCTCAACCTCACAAAAGTCAGTGCAAGATGTGTGCCGCGAATGCTCACTGCGTTTCAAAAGCAGACGTGGGTTGACCGTTGTAGGGAGTTTTTAGAGCTGTGTGATGACAACAAACAAATATTTTCCGTAGTTCCGTAGTTACAGGAGACGAAACGAGGGTTCACCACTATAACCTTGAGTGTGAACAGGAGTCTATGCAATGGCATAAAAAGGGGTCGGACTCTCCCCCAAAAGTTCGAAGTCATGGCCATGTTGTTTTGGGATTCCAAAGAAATACTATTGATAGAATACATAAAAAACAACGCAGACAGATACCCAGCCACTTTATGCCGTTTGAAAAAAGCAATATAAGAAAAGAGAAGAGGAAAGCTGATCAAGGGAGTGCTGCTTCTTAATGACAACGGACGTTCAAATAGCCTCTCTAAATTCGAAAGGTTGCTTCTAGGTGCAAGTTTGAGTTTTTTTTTTAATAGGATAGGGTGACAAACGAGCACACAGTCCACCTGATGGTAAGTGGTTGCTGTGGTCCATGGGCATCTACATCTATCTTCAATTACGAATTAAAATGCAGATGCGTTGTCACCCATTTTCCATTAAAAAGGGTCTCCGGTTCTCTACACTCATCATACGAAACATAGACTATTTTACGCTGCTATTCTGTGAGAGCTTGGTGCCAATAATTATTGATAGAATTTGAGGACGGTACGATATCTGTGTAATATCGCTGTTGTGTGCATTCGTTTGCAACCGACTCCGTTATATGAACGCTATAATGTACCCACAATTACATATAACGCACACACGTGTAACACACATACGCGAGGAAGATTTAATATTTCGAGATGTTATTTTCGTTTGCCAATGTCTAAAAACGTGCTTTATATTCATAGCTTTAGATTAAAATTTCGTTATTCACATATCTAGTCGGCTGCTTGTTGTTTTTTGTGTTTTCAACCGCATCACCAATATTTTAATCATACTGTGATAGTTTTTTTTTATGAGGACGCAATTTTCTTACAGTAACGATTGGTACTTCGATGTTGAATTACTCGATGTCGATTTACATTGATAACTATTTTTGGTGTTTGCGGTTATTATTAAAACTAGTGGTCGTCCAGTATAATAAATTCGGTCGAAAATAAATTAATTTTTATGTTCTTATAATAGTTTTGTATAAGCTATATTCCACTTTTACTCAAATTTGCCAAAATTGTTACGTAGAATTAGAGGACGGTATAATATTATGTGTTATATCGCTGTAGAGTGCAGTCGCTTGCATCGGACTCCGTTATATGAACATGTAATTATGAGTTTATTTATTAATGTATCAGTCCATTTATGTCTAGTAGGCGTATTTTTCATCTAAAATAATGAATCATAGAACTATTATATACACATACAAATATACAGATTGAACTTTATTATGGGTTAAAATATCGCACTTAAAGTAATTTTTTATAACCTATAGCGTCCGATGCATCCCCCGCCGGTGTTTATAAAATATATTTGTCAGGAGACACCTGAGCAACTATCTTAACTAATTCATTTGTTTCGAGTTACGTACAGTTTCCCAGAAACTGGCCGTTCTACAACGTAATACTGCGTATAAGTCTGAGACAGCAGCCTCCGCGAACATTGCGGACTCACCGCAGTACCGTGGATGTTTCAAAAAAATAAGAAAAGCATCATTATACTGTACTCTGAGGATATTATGGATTTTTTTAATATAGTGTATCACAATAACATAAAACGCACACACACGTGTATAACATACATACACGAAGAAGATTTAATATTTCAAGCAGTTATTTTAGTTTGCACTGTATGAATGTCTGAATACGTGCTAAGGAAGCATAGCTTTAGATAAAAATTTCGTTGTTGACCTATCGCCTAGCCGGCTGTTTGTTGTTTAATGTGTTTTCAACCGTGGTGCCGTTCTTTAAGCACACGATCATAGTTTTTTTTATAAGGGGGCTATTTTCTCACTTCAACGGTCGATACTTCGATGTCGATTTACACTAATAACTATGTTCGGTGTTTGTGTTTATAAGTTAAACTGGTAGTCATCCTATGGTAGAAATTCGGCCGTGATTCATTATACTTTTGTTTGTGTAATATTAAGCGAGCTACATTTCACTTTGAACAGTCAGTATATATCTGTATTATATATGTTTTCGACTGTATGTTAATAATGGGTACATAAAACGCATACACCTAATATACAAAATATTAAATAAATGTTTTTTTTTGCCATGACATACAATCTACGGACTCCTGAAAATGGAACATACATATATTGAAATCACACAAAATTCACAGCTCATTCAGTCAATATGTCTGTTGCAAAATTATTTTATTGACAACATTTTAAAATTCTTTGGCGACAATCTCTATTCTGGGCGACTGTTTGACCATATACTGAATTTTCATAGATTAATGATGTGCCTTGTAAACTTATAATTGACATTGGCATTATTAACATAAACTTTTTAGGTACATAAAAAACTTGTATTTGATTAGTTTGCACACCGGAAAGTAGAATATGGCTCTATTTTTGTTAAATTATTAAGACTTATTGTATCCCACATATCGCAAACAAATAAAAGATATTTGAATTTAAAAAAAAAACTGAAACCATGAATATTCTATTTTGTTTATGTATTATGTATTTATAATAAATTGTAACTTTCTGCACTCCTTCATATAAATTGTCAAATTACATAATACTTTAGTGCGCACAAAATGCTTAAAAACGAGGTACAAAATTTTCTCTTCTCGTAATATAATATTATATAGATTTGGAGACCTAAGTTCAGTAGTGTAGTTGTGATATGTCATGACAGTACTCATAAACACTGCTATTACGGAAAACTGGTTGTGAAACTAGTATATTATATGGTTTCGAATCCGATGACACTTGTCGCGAAATAACCCCTCCAACTCGCGACCCTGATACGGCCGCAAAAACCCTAAAGTGGCAAAGGGTCATTAACACCGCTTTACAATGAATGTGAAACAAACAAACTCAGTGTTGCTGTTTAATGATAAGTCGATTGCGAAGAAGTCAAAGAGGAGAGTAATATTTTTTTAAGTTTAGTGTGTATGTATAATATGTTTATATCTGTGTCCGCCCGTAACTTATCGGATGTCGATAACACCTCGGTCGTTCGATTTTAGACAAATAGACAATAGTTTATTCTGCAACTTCACTCATGCAGTTTTAAACAAAAACAGAACGTAAAAAATACACGTATAAAATAAATCATCTAACGCAATCTTTTTGTTTTAAACTAGGATTTTCTTCTGTATCGTGGCGGTAGTTTACATACATAAATTACTTGTAGGTCGTACAAATACTTGTTCCATGAGGGATTTGAACCCGCGGCGCGGCCGTCAGCGCCGCGCCGTAACTAATTGCTAAGCCACTGCATCACCGAGCCGTTATCGTATAAAAATTATTGAATTGCATGAGAGTTGTGATTTTGACAAATGATTTATCATAATTGCGCGAATAATTTCGAAAATGAAACAAACAAATTTCACACGACACAACATATGAAAAGTATTGATATAGAACTGAAATTAAAGTGATGAGGCGGCTTCGCACGGTTGATTTTTGTATATTGACAACAGTGTCACCTACGGGGTGACCACATAAGTATGTACCGATATAAATTTTAGCCGTTCAAGCCGTTTAAGAGGAGATTTGATTGATGATGAGACGTTGGAGAGATGATTGCTTTAGATACGCACAAGCACAACGGAGTTTTATTATATATAAAGATAAAGATATATACGAGATATATTACTAACTGCAGTTGGGGTTTTTTGGTTTATAATAATAATTACTGTAATATATACGTTAATTGTTTGTGTTGATTGATTCTGACGGAAATGTCTTCTGATACGCAGTGCTCTCTAAATTTCTTGCGTGATCAAACACTACACAATCGAAAAATATTGTCTTTCAATAACATTGCCTGTAGCGTCATTTGTATTTAAATGAGCGTAGGCGATGTTAATTACGGAAAGGTGAAAGTAATAATAATGATTTATTAAAAGAACGTGCAATTCATTTGTTTAAATTAATTTAATATTTTATGTCCCTAACCTCGCTAACCTTTGTGTGTAAAGTTGTTCTAACACAACAATACACTAAAATTTATATATTGAATGAATACATTTTAAGAATCGAAATAACAAAATACGATAACATACGCCCTACGGCTGTGCACAGGTTTCCTTACCTTTCTGATAGGTTTCGAAACCCTGCATGAAAGAACCGATATATTATGTTAATCTTACATACGTCCCAGTGCTGGGCACAAGGCTCCGCTAATTTCTGAGAGAATTTTAGGGCAAGGATGTGTCCGCTACTCTGGTCCAATGCGTGTTGGCGGACTTCACATGTCTTCGAAATATTTTTTCTTATTTCTCAGACATGCAGGTTTTCTCACGATGTTTTTTTACACCGCTGAGCACGTGGTAAATGAAATTGTTAATTGTATTTTTTAGGCCCGCCACGTACATACGAAATTTTCGGGATTCTGAACGCATCAAGTCCATATAAAATCAAAGACCAGTCACACACCTACGGTAGTTTTCCGTTCGAAATATTGCGGGCAAAACGGGATTCCGTATGCGTATGGCCGACCCGTTCGTTCCGTTTCAGAATTCCGATTCCGTATGAAGTGTGTGACGAGCCTAAGTGTTGTTTACCAATGTATAAACATAAAATTCATACCGTTTATTTATAGTAAACCTAGGACTAGCATGTTTTATTCTAACGTGACCAACGCAACCAAACTTGAAGACGTTAATTGTTATATCGAAAATTCATTCTCGAAGAGAAACTGTAGAAAGGAGAGTGATTTACATCGTTGGAAGTAATAAGCCAACGCGAATGCGAAACTAGGCTATAATTAATTCATTGGCAAGCGACGTTGGATTGTACTGAAACATCTCCGACTGCCGTCTCGTGCGGGAAACTGACGAGGCGTATATATACTGAGATTTAGTATTAAAACAATTAAACTACTACTACCTTACACTTTATTAAAATTAAAAAAAAATTACAGGGACGTGTGTAGTGAGACCGTGTACCACTGCCCCATATCATACCGTGGTCGTGTCGTAAGAGGCGACAGAAGGAGACAGATCAGGAGCAACGTCTCCCCAATAACAATAAAAAAAAACTGCAGTTGCTGATCCGTCTACCAAGCGTAGCAACTATGGCAAACGTGAGGCGAACTGTGGAATAGACTAATGCAAACTATGGAATAGTAATGAGACATCGCCTTAATGAGCAGGCTTTAGGACAAGAAAATGTCCGCCGCGTTGTTCCAATGCATGTTGGCAAATTTCACATGCCAAAAAATATTTCTTTTCCTTTTTTCTCAAACATGCAGGTTTTATCACGATGTTTTCCTTCACCGCCGAGCACTTAAAGCGAGCACGATACGAGCACGGTGAATCAGCACTTGAAATTGCAATTTACAATTTCACTGGTGCCGGCGGAGATCGAACCCGGATTGCACGCTTATTTTGAAATTTACAGCAAGCGCGTAGCCCATGAGCTACCA
>DWHP01006176.1:0-11541 GCA_018247895.1 Parnassius honrathi | reverse complement strand
GGTCATTACAATAAAATTGGCGTTTTATACGGGAGGAATGTAAAACTATTTTTTTTTTTTTTTTATATATTTAATTAATCAAAGTATTTTTTATTAGTTATCTATGTACTTTTGCCATTTCATAGGTAGTTTACTGATTCCTTTCCAAAAAAACTATGGGGGCGAGAATCAATAAACTCTTTCAAGGCGATTTGGACTGCCGCATCGGAGTTAAATTTTTTTCCTTGTAAGAAGTAAGGTGGAAGTCGCAGACATTCCAATGGTAGTTCATCTAACTTAGTGGTTGTTTGTAGTGCAGTATGTGGTCTTGCGTTGTCGTAAAGGGGCATTGGTTTAGAGCAATTGACCAATCTCAGTTGTTTAGCAGCTAGTTCTTCCTTCATGGTTGCAGTTACTGACAATAGATATCTGCCGTAATCGACACCGGCGCTAGTCCACCAAACACTCACAAGTAACTTTTTCTGAGTCAATTTTCGTCTGGGGCAGGATTTGGCTGGGTTTCCAGGGTTCAGCCATTGCAACGAGCACTTTCGATTATCGTACAGTATCCACTTTTCATCACAAGTAATGATTCGATTTAAAATCCCTTCGTTTTTGTGTCGGTTGAGCAAAGTAACACAGCAGTCGACGCGTGATTGCAAGTTCGATTCACTCAATTCATGAAGTACCAATCGTTCAAGTTTTTTTACTTTCCCGATTTGCTCCAAGTGGATTAATACAGTTTTATCACTTACCCCGAGCAGCTATCTCTGAAGTGCTTTGTGATGGATCCGCTTCTACAATAGTCTTTAATTCTTTATTTTCCACTTTGGTCCCCAGCCATCCACGGAGTTGGTTCTGAAGGTCGAAATTTCCAGAACGAAAACGTTGAAACCAAAAACGTACCGTGCTTTCTTTTGCGGCACAAGTGCCGTACACATCATTAATCTTTCGAGCTGTTTGTGTAGCACAGGTGCCACGATAGAACTCGTAATCGTAAATATACCGAAATTTCACGTTTTCCATTGTGCGGTAATAAGCGACGTCAAAGAAAAATATAATGAGGTAAAACAAATGAATGACCGTTTTCAAAACTAAAATGTAACAGCTAAATTAATTTATAAATTTGAATTTGGAATTCTTAACCAAAGAAGAGATATTTCAGATCAAAATGGTTGGTACGACAAAACGTTAATTTCATATGTAAGGACCTTTTTAAAAAAATAACCACGAAGGAGATGGCGGGGTCTATTCACTAGCTTCGTTCGCTCACTTGACCCGCCATCTCCTTCTAACCTAACCTGTCCAAGTCGGGATGCCTTAATTACCGAGTTCGCTTCGTTCGATCTTACACTGAATAAATCATCACATATAACAGGTAAGGACAATCTTAGTTCCCATAAAATATTGCAATAACAAGCAATATAGAATTTAAACTTCTAAATAAAATAATGTTACAACCTACTCATGTTTCACAGCTGGGCCTGTGCCTCTGCTCATTTCTGAGAGGGATTTAGGCCAAGAAGATGTCCTCGCGCTGCCCGAATTCGTGTTGGCGGACTTCACATATCTTCGAAACATTTTTTAATTTTTTTAGACGTGCAGGATCACTCACGATGTTTACCTTCACAGCCAATTACGTGATAAATCGGCACATAAATAGCAATTAACAATTTCATTGGTGCGTGGTGGGATCGAGCTCGAGACGCGCACATACTGTGTACATTTTACAGGCAACGCTTAGCCCCTGAGCTACCACATGTTTCTAGGCAACTTTTTATTAAATTTGTGTTATTTAATTAAAACCGTACGTATTTCTCTTCCACTTATAATGATCAGTATGAAATAAAAAGGCGGTTTTAATTGAAAAAGGATTTCGTTTCTTTGTGTGTTGTTATATACTCTTTACGAAACATATTAAATATAGATTTAACATGCAACTCTTTTGAATAAATTATTATCCGACTGCAAGAAAGATAATGTTTTCGAAAGTATGTATATATATGTATACATACTTACGTGGTAGAGCCATGCTGCAGTTATAGTAGTAGTATAATTGCAGCACGAATGGGTCGCTTCAACCAGGGAAGGACCACGCTCTCACAGAATACCAGCGTGAGATAGTAGCTTAATGCTGCTGTATTTCGTATGGTGAGTGTAGAGAACCGGAGACCCTTTTACTGGCAACTAGGCATTCCATCGTAGTCCTCACGGGTGACAGCGGATCTGCATTTTGATTCGTAATCGAGGATAGATGTAGATGTCTATGAGACGCAGCAACCACTTACCATCAGGTGGACTGTGTGCTCGTTTGTCACCCTAATCCTATATAAAAAAATACTCTCGAATATAATAAATAGACATTTATTTGGCATGGACCAAACGGCTTGTTGGATTTTGACATGTGAGGTGTCGTTAGATTCGTCTTAATTGTGGCAGAGACGTATACTATATATATTATATAAGTAATAATATTGTATAAAAGGGAAGGGGAAAATTTTTTTTTCAGAGAACTTTTTAACGCAGTCGGATTCTTAAAATACTACTTTAACCACTAAGCTTGTATAATAACTTATAACTAATGGTTATTACAATTAAAAAAAACTGATCAACTTAAAATTAAGGAAATATAACTAATATATAAGGGAAGTTTTTCGCGTCTTTTCAAGAATTACAGCCAAAAGCAATATTATATGACCATTGAATGTTTTCAACAATATTATATATAGTACCCACGTGAGAATTTTTTAAGTTTAGTTAAGCCTGTGACGACTAGGAAGGCGTGCTTTTAGAAACACCAACACCCCGGAACCTGGGAAGGGATTCCGTTCATTGTAGATGTACAAATTTATGTCAGATCTGGATGTTTTTTGTTCGTTCGTGTGTCTTTCAAATAACACTTAAAATTGTCAATCAGCAACGACGTTGCATCTTCAAAAATTACAGGCACCAAATTTCACGGCTACAAAACCGTCTATTCCATCTGGATGATTGACGGTGCACAATTTATTTATTTGTTTAACAATTTATGTACACACGAAGTAATGTTAAAATGGAAAATAAAAAGATATTTTGTACAAAGGCACTGTTTATTTCATATTGAAATTTCTTCCAGCCATTCTGAAGTTTACCAGAAGTATTCTTCCTCGCACGACTTATTATTAGAATCGGCTACCACCAACGATTACTGCGGATCCATACGCCTTAGTGACCTTCAAAAATGCGGCTCAAGCCATTTTCAATGATGACAGCTGCCTTTGAACAAATGCTACACCAAAGTAATTATAGGTGAGCCGCCTGCTCGTTTGCTCCTACTGCCAAATAAAAAGTCTTGGGATTTGAGTAAGTTACTACCATTGATTGCTTCTGAGTTTGTTCCATTAAATGTAGTACAGTTATTAATACGTCGGCGCAAATATTTTTATTTTATAAAATAAGAGTGACAAACGAGCACACAGTCCGCCAGATAGTGAGTGCATGCTGTAGCCCGTAGTCGTCTACATTTATTCTCGATTAGGAATAAAAATGCAGACGCTTTGTCACCCTTCAGGACTAAGATAGAATGGGGACTGGGATAGAAATGGCCAGTAAAATGGGTCTTCAGTATTCTTTATTTTCATCATACGAAGCACAGCAACATAAATCTTCAATTTTACGCTGGTATTCTGTGAGAGCGTGGTTCTATCCCGTTAGACCCATTTGTGCCAAATTGCCGCGGTATTTTATCACGATCACTTTCAATTTTTCTTTATTATCACATAACAGTTCCCTGTTATTCACGTCGTAAGCAGTTGTTTTTACTCCAGCATTAGAAGGTTCTTAAAGCTGCTCCTTGTCAGTTACGCTTGTTTTATCGACATAGGTCGTAATAGTTCACCAGCCTCGGTAGTTAAAGGCTATGTGCTGGCCGTAAATATCCCCGCCAGCACCAATTAAATTGTTAATTTCAATTTTAAGTGCAGATTTATCGAGTGCTCAATTGTTTAAGAAAACATCGTAATGCCTAGTGATAGTGTAATATACACTATCATTGATAATGCCCTTATAAGTTTGAAAAGGAAAAATAAAAACCCTCTAAAACACGTGAACTTGGGTTACTTTCTTTCCTTGTTCTACGACGGTATGTATCCTAAAATGGGAGGTAGACTGTAACTGCACTACTGTTAGTCTCTAACTTTATTAAATTATATATCTAAGGTGGTTATATCCTCAAATATTGGAGGCAGTAATTTTTTTGCCTTTTCTGCGTCTTTTCTTCTCTACGATACTTCCATTGTCGCTATTAAGACACCCACGGAACATTGTAGTATTATAAATAATATTTATTCCAAAAATTTCAGCCTCGAAAATAGTATTAGAATAATTAAACTTGAACCTTGTAGTTTCGATTTTTAAAATTTTAATTCCATTTCTATTGCTTATTAACTTACCACTAGGTTTCAGGATCTCCACAAAAGTGCCATCCACCTGGTCGCATTAAGCTTTAAAACCATCAAGAGACCCACTTAGATAAAAACAAAAAATTTATCAAAGTCGTTTGGTTGGTTTTCGAGTTTTAGCTAGACTAACCGAAAGCAATTGATTTTTATTTTTAAGAAAATAAGAGTATTAAGAAGGCTGGTTTATTTATATGCTTTTTCTTTAAATATAACGCACGTAAGGCATAATAACAACTTGAGACACTTTGTAATACCTATCACTAAAAGTTGAAAACGCAGGGGTTTCACTCGTCAAAAATCGCTAATTCTCAAAATGAGACATATTAAAAACGTCTAGTAAAGTTTTATGATTAGTTTTATGACAGGATATGTCTATTTTAAATGCAACATATGAAATTTCGTATTTCTTCTCTTTTTCTTCTTTCCTTTTATATTTATATTACGTTTTATCCGTGCTGTATAATTGAATTCTTCCATCTCAAATGCACGCGATGCCACGACTGACTGTATGAAAACCTTCCTGGTCACAGACTTATAGCAGAAAGTGCATAAAAGTAAGTTGCTTTAAATTTCTCTGACACTGACTGGACACGGTTAGTAATAATGTTAATGTAGGGCTATTGATTGTACGCTCACTAAACTGTCTACCCGTTACATTAAATATATAAATTTGGACTAACAGTCTGGGCAAACCATTCGACAATTACGTTTATCGTTTATTGTATAAACGCCTTTATTCATCAAAGAATTCAAAAATACGAAAAATAATGAATTTTTAGTGAAAATGGTTCCCGAGTCCAAGCGAGATATCCGTAGTTTACTACATGTAAATCAATATGTGTACTGACATAAGCAATTTACTAAGTGCTGTAAGCGTTGGTTAGTCAATAAGGGGATTGGAAAAGTTTTATGTATTGAATTTATGTCTATCGATTGAGCAAACAATTTATGATTAGTATTGTTATTGTTAGTCAGCCACAGGTAGAAGTAAAAATCAATACAACCCATATACGTCACACGTGTGGGCTTAGGCCTCCTTTTCTTTCTGAGAGTTTTATATTGCAATCAGTCCGTCACACTGCTCCAGTGCGTGTGGGTGGACGTCAGCTGTCTTAGAAATATACGTTCTTCAGGTATCCAGCTTTCCTGATGATGTTTATTTAATGCAACTAATAACTTCAATGGTGCCGACAGCGCTCTGTTTTCACACATAATGTGGAATTTATGGTTAGTTATTAACATTTTGTTTGTCCATTTTACGACCTCAAATGTATTACGACAACAACAAATACAACTTTTACGACTAGGTATGTTATTAAATTATTAAATTCCATATACGGTATGTAATCTTTTTAAGGTGCTTTCTATACTCGTAAGACAATTTCTAAATATCAATTTATATTATTTTAGTTTTTAATCGGTAGTTAATTTTTAATAGCCCCAAATTAACCAATTTAATCTAATGGACTAATGGAATAATAAACATTGTTTTTCGTATATTTTGTTATGACTTTGTTATGACACTACGAGAAAATTGTTAATTTAAATTGACGCCAAAAATCTATGAATTTATTATTAAATAACTGTTCTCTACTTCGTATAAATTAACGGAGTTATTTCACATGATGGCTAATAAAAAATATAATTAATCCAAACTTTAGTAAGACATCGTAGCAAAGAAATGTAATAATTAAACGCAACGATCGGTGCGAATTAATTAAATAAGAATCAAGCAAAGATATTATATTATGTCATCATGGGCTTTATTTTATCTGTATATTTCATTAATTATTTGATTATTTATTGTAGATTAATATTAATATTTATACGATATAGAAACTTAACTAAAATAAAAATTAAAATTATAATATTTACGATTAATACTAATTATATTGTAGGATCTGACTCCATTGGTGACCGTAATGGAAGATGAAATAACAATATTTATTATAGAGGAACGTGTAATACTGTTGGCGGGCAACAAGTGACTGCCTGAAAAATCTTATCCACAAAGTATATAGGTACAACCTCACAGGGTATACATGCGTGTGTATGCGCAGCACACCTACAATACTTCCCCTTTATAAAAAAAATACAAAAATCTTAAAACTATACAATGAATACAAACAAAAATTTAAAACAAACAACAAAAACATGCTAATGCGCTGGGGCGCATGGCTGTACGGAGACCCCCGCGAAAGGGGCGGCTGCCGCGGCGGGCGATGGCGCTGAAGACTGGTGCTAGAAGCGCCTATCAATTGAGCCATATTCTGGCCCGATATCGAAACACATGCCATTAACACTTGATGGCGAAGCCAGCTTTTTAACTTCTTATTAAACTTTACCCAAACAGTGTTTTTTTTTATAGAAGAGGGGGCAAACGAGCATGCGGCTCACCTGATGTTAAGTGACTACCGCCGTCTATGGTCAACCGCAACACCAGGGGAATTGCAGGTGCGTTGCCGGCCTTTGAGAAAAGAGTACTTGAAGGTCGTATCGGTCCGGAAAAATCGCCGGTGGTAAACTATTCCACAGAGAGGTCGTGCGCGGAAGAAAACATCTTTTGAAACGTATAGTTGTGGACCGCCAAGCGTCAAGATGGTGTGGATGGTATCGTTTGACGACGTTTGCCGCGAAGTGCGTTCACGAAATTTGGCGGCTGGGATTAATTCGAACAATTCCTAGTTTTTAAAAAAAAACTAGGCTTTGAAGTCGAAAAACCAGGACAATTCAGTTTAAAAACAAGACGCAGTAAAGGTCGTGTCACACATATCTGCGAACCGAACTGAACCGAAAACGTGGTGAATGTATGTACTATGTATGCAAGTATCGGTTCGTTTTCTTTCTTTTCTTTTTATATGTGACTAGATTCAAACGATACCAAACATAACAAAACAAAAACTTTTTGCTACCCTATCGGTTCGCTGTCTATTTGACTTGGGTTTAATAGAGTTGCAATAGTTAAATTAATATGTAGAATTTAGGTTAGTTACACTTTTTAATCCCACCAATTTCCTTTAGTACCTGTAGTTGAGTTAACAAATAATCATAAAATTGTTCACACTTCATATCTACGGTATAGATAGTGAGGCCGCCCGTAATGTAAGTATTGTAAAAGTGACGCGTGAATTTTGAAAACATTGACGCCCAGGACGCTGCTCAAAAACTATCCAGGACATCACAGGACACCACAAAAACTAGGACATGTACTGGAAAAACAGGACGGTTGGCAACCTTATTATAAGCATATAATATGTCTACCATCGATTAAAATCATAATGCAGCATTATCAACCCTGAGAACTAAGATGGTGTACCTCGTTTCCAAATTTCTAAAATTAAATGGCTGCTGGTTCACGTTGGTATTCGGTCATACCCCGGTCGAGCCGACCTATTCGTGCTACAAACATAAAAAAGCTGGAGCGTGGTTCTACCACGTAGAAATTTTTCCTGAAAATTGGCATTTACAAGGCACTTTTTGAAAGTCACACATTACACCACTTCAACAAATTCATACTCCAGGGAAACCTCATAAAGACTAAAATTTCTATAACAAATACTAGTAAAGGAGAAAAAAGAATAAATTCTTTTAGTAGAAAAGCGTATTCATCGTCATCATCTTACAAGTGTCTTCAAGAATCCACTGTTGGCGTATGTTATGTCTGCTGTAAGTTTTCAAGTACCCTTATAATCGTATTAAGAAACACCGCACTCACTGCAGTCTGACGGCAGATGTAGGTAAAAGTGTACTCTGACGGATTCCTCTTATCTACTTGACTACGATTATGTGAAAAATGAGTACAATGTGCAAGCTATTTTTACTTTTTATGAAAGGTTAAATTTTATGTTCCTTTTGAGTGGGTTAAGGAATATAAACCGTTACATTAAAAACTATTCATTATTCCTTATTATTATTCTCTTGGGTCGAGAATATTTTGTTCAAATTAAAATCGTACCACACCTGAGAAGTAGCTTACTTAGTAAAGAGAATTATTGATTTGGTATCTGTATACTATAGGCGAGGACATTGTGTGACATAATGTACATGTTATATAAAAACACAGTCGATTTGGGAATTTCTTTTTTCCGATGTCTGACATCAACAAAATCGTCCTTGTCATTTTAATTTGAAACATTTTTTTTTCTTACTATTGTTGATTACAATGAATTCTTAAGCAAAATATTGTATACATATGCAAACGAGTTGCCCGTTTAAATAATAAATATTCTTTGTGTTGAAAATGTGTTCATATTATGAATGAGTCATGCTTTCAAAGATTTATTTCTTGTTTATTTCTAAAACATTGTGTTGTTTAACTCTCAATTTTCATCACCTACTGTCGACTCATGACGTTGCTTCACGTCGTCCGACTTGATGTTTTACATCAGCTGTTTTTTTTTTCATAGAATATGTATGTCAAACGAGCACACAGTTAATTTAATAGTAAGTAAATGCTGTAGCTCATAGATATTTACATTTATCATCGATTGAGAATCAATATGTTGTCAACCTAAGGACTAAGATGCATTCCATCGTTTCCAGCAAAAAGGGTCTCCGGTTCTCTATACCCACCACATAAAACAAAGTGGCACTGAGCCGGTATCCTACGCTGATATGGTCGCTTTTGCGCCTAACATAATATAGCTGCAGCGTGTCTCTGACACGTATAAGTTATTTTTTTTCTCGCCAGCCTACCGTTACGATTAATATGTAAGAAGGTCGTACCTACCCAAGATCATAATACCTAAACAAACGGATGACCTAGTGAACTGGTTCAACGTAAAATTACTTAACAGTTTTTCTTAATTCCACAGGTCATGGCAAATACAACTACGGACTGCTATTCGCCTGCTTCATGATCATCATTGCCATGGGCATTGACATCTTCGGGCTGGGCATCATTGCGACCGCCGCTACTTGCGACCTTGGCATGACCATCAAGGAGATTGGCATTCTTTCGTCTATGCCATTTGCGGGTAATTTTTGTGAATTTAATAAATGTTTATTAGACAACATTTTCTTAGTTTTTGAACACTTAGGATGTAATTTTTTACCTTTTTCTTACCCTCAGTTAAGTTTATGTAGAAAAGTGATCCTTTTTTTAACTCATGAATTGCGTCATGAATTGAAATCCTGAATCAGTTCTTCGCATAGATAAGTAGATGTTTCCCGAATGTGTCGGCTCGACCGGGGAAGGACCACTCTCTCACAGAATACCAGTGAAAAATAGCAGCTTGATACTGCTGTGTTCCGTAAGGTGAGTGTAGAGACCCTTTTTTACTGGAAACGAGGCATTCCATCTTAGTTCTCAGGGGATGACGACGCATCTGCATTTTGATTTCATATTCGAGGATAAATGGAGATTTCTACGAAGACTGTGTGCTCGTTTGTCACCCTTATTCTATAATTTTATTGTATTGACGATGTACTTTCTAGTATAAAGGGTTTGTGGGGTCTTACCATTCCTATTGGTGTTGGACTTATAGGGCAGACTTAGGAAATTTGAAGTTAAGAGAGTTTTGGATGACAATAACTATGCACGAGATTGTAGGATGGTGGAAAGTGCTCTTCAAGGTATATAATTAATTCATAATTACATTTTGTAAGAGTCCACTGCTGAACATAGGCCTCCCCAAATATTTACTCCTGGGGAGGATTTTCCTATGGTTGCCACGCTTAGTATCCTCAGCTTTTTATGATTTTCAGTTGTTATTAGGAAGATGCTGCTGTTTCGGTTCCGCTTTGTCGCGTCTTACGACACCCACGAGGATATGAGGTAGTGGATATTCTAACACCGCCATTACACGGTAATTTTTTATTATTTTTTTATTTATAGAATAAGGCTGACAAACGAGCACACAGTCCGCCTGATGGTAAGTGGATGCTATGGCCCATAGACATTTACATTTACCGTCGATTAAGAATCAAAACGCAGATGCGTTGCCACCCTGAGGACTAAAACGGAATGCTTCGTTTCCAGTAAAAGAGGGTCTCCGGATCTCTACACTCACCATACGAAACCAAACAGTATTAAGCTGCTAGTTTATTCTGTGAGAGCGTGGTCCTCCCCAGGTCGAGCCGACCCATTCGTGCTTCAACTATAATATAGCGTGGTTCTACCGCGTATAAAAGCTAGACAATACTCATCATTATTTACGGACGCGGGCCTTAAATAAATAATTTTCGTGTCTGTAACTAAAATTTTTATCTGTAGCACTTTAAGGCGCGACCCTGCCAATTTAATGAGTTCGCTACAATAGGAGATCGTCAAGGACTTGCGCAGTCTGCATAACAATATTACCACTTATAACAAAAATTATAACTAGTTATTATAATAAGTAACTAATAATGGATTTTTGGACAAACGCAAACAAGTTTTTGAATGAACTTGCATTGTGGTTATCCTCGATTCTCTCATACTTCGTCAGCGTATAACATTTTATAAGCGTGGGAAGACTTTTTTTACTCGTATATTTTGAGAAGTGACAAGTGCGAGTGGCAAGTGCAACTGACAAATGTCAAGCGCTTATTGCGAATTTGATTCACACTTATCACTTGTCACGGCCTGTTCACACGCACTGAGCACTTTTCATATGTCAGTAGCACCTGCCACTCGCACTTGTCTTTTTTAATATATAAAATAAGGATGACAAACGAGTAACACAGTCCACCTGATAGTTAGTGGATGCTATGCCCATAGACATCTACATTTAACCTCGATTAAGAATCAAAACGCAGATGCGTTGTGACCTGAGGACTAAGATGGAATGCCTCGTTTCCAGTAAAAAAGGACCCCCGGTTCTCTACACTCACTATACGAAACGCAGCAGTATTAAGCTGCTATTTTACGGAGGTACTCTGTGAGAGCGTGGTCCTTCCCCGGTCAAGCCGATCCATTCGTGCTACAATCATAATATGGCTGCAGCGAGGTTCTACCACGTGTATTATGACTACCTCATTGGTTTAGTGGTTGTAAAGACGGGTACACACGTCGTCGTCGTCGTCGGATTCAACTCGGCTGGGCGGCGTTCGGGAAATTACGACACATATTCTCGTCAGGTATACCTCAAAACCTGAAAACAAAATTGTACAACCAGTGCGTGTTGCCAGTGATGACCTACGG
>DWHP01006175.1:0-11541 GCA_018247895.1 Parnassius honrathi | reverse complement strand
AAGGCTTTCTCATAGTCCACATACGCCAGGCAAAGTGGCAGATTGTACTCTTCGGACTTCTGTACAATTTGCCGAAGAGTATGTATGTGGTCTATGGTACTAAAGCCTTTTCGGAAACCGGCTTGTTCGGGAGGCTGGAAGTCGTCGATACTGCGTGCGAGACAATTCGTAATGACTCTCGAAAACAGCACGTAGACGCGTATTTCCACACTTACGCCCTACAAAAGAAGCGTAATCTTCGTGTAGTCTATTGAGGACTCCCGAAGGAACTCGCGACCATTCACATTTTAGACGACCTCAAGGCCCAAAATCTCCAGGTCCGGGAAGTGCACTGAATGTACAATCGGACCGACAAAACACAATTCCTAGAATTGTGCTTTGTCATTCTGGACGTGTCTCCGGAAGGCAAGAAGATATTTAACGTTCGGCGCATCTGCAATCTTACCGGGATTGTAATTGAAGGCACCTGAAATAGAGACATCGTGGGCCAGTACTACCGATGCCAAATTGATTGCCACTTGGCCAGAAATTGCTACGCCAGGCCCCGATGTGCCTAAGTGCCTAGGTGACTACTAGAGCCTTCGAGTTGCATTAATTGCGGCGAAGAGAGACACCCAGTAAACTATCGCAGGTATTCCAAAGCGCCGCTACCTAAACAACGCAGAGGTAAAAGCCGTACAAACGTGCGGATCAGGCCAGTGTATTGCGCTTTCGGCTGCCTACCCTCAAACCCGCACTATCTTTGGTGCCTTCTTCTGCACCCGAAACTGCCGCCCAAGGTATCCACGCAAGGTGGTAGCACTCCCGTGCCTTCCGAGTCGAAACCAAGTCGTGTAACCAACGTCTTATCGACGCAATCTGGTCTTTCCAGTGCGTCTAAATACCTTATTTAAAACCCATAATGGCAGTACAATCATAAGGTAAAAGTAAACCACGCTCTGTGACTGTCGCGATTTTTAACGCGAACGGACTCAAGGATCAAAAAGACAAGATCGCGCTCTTCCTGCGCCACCGTGATGTAGACGTTATGCTAAGTGCAAGAGACCTTCTTGAAGCCTAACCATCGTGATCCCACGATCGCAAATTACACCTTTGTTAAAAATTATAGATTGACCAGCTCAAATGTGGCACCTTGATCTACTGTAAAAGGTCCTTGCACTGCGTTTTTTTATTGGATAGGGTGACAAACGAAGACTCAGTCCATCTGATGGTAAGTGGTTGTTGTGGCTCATAGACATCTACATCTATGCTCGATTACGAATCAAAAGGCGGTTGCGTTGTCAACCGTGAGGACTAAGATGGAGGCCTCGTTTCCAGTGAAAAGGGTCTCCGGTTCTCTGCACTCACCATACGAAACACAGCAGCATCAAGCTATTATTTTACGACGGTATTCTGTGAGAGCGTGGTCCTCCCTACCTACTAGCGTAAAATAGCAGCTTATTTCTGTGTTTCGCATGGTGAGTGTAGAGAACCGAAGAACTTTTTAACTTTTACATTCCATTTTAGTCCTCAGGGGTCAACACATCTGCATTTTGATTCGTAATCGAGAATAAATGTAGATATCTACGGATCACAGTATCCAATAACCATCAGGCGGACTGCGGAAAATAAAAAATATATTAACGGCTAACACTCAACGGCTTAATACCTCCTGGCGGCAACCATTTCGACCTGCTCGAATGGTTATATGCTCCCTGGAGGCGAGCACGCAGCTGATTTAAAAATGTCATTTTAAAACCACAAAACCCTCCCTGTCCCTGTCGAACTCATACAAATTGTAATCTGCACATCACATTCCAAATATATTTGAAGAATTACGGTCGTGTTCGGTACAATTTGTCGCGTTGTGTTACGAGTAGTTTGAAATTCGTATTGGTGGGGGTCGGTTGCGGCACTCGGGCCGGTAACGATTTAAAGGTGATTTCGATGGATTTTTTAGGATAAGGTATAGCTTTACCATTAAGAATATGAAATTATACGTATCATAAATACATTTTCTGTTAAGTTGTAACAAAATCAATGAGGTTTCTTGTTGCTTGTTATATCGACGACTAGGCGTCATTTCTCATAAAAATTTGTTGCGTTATGATTTTTATAGACTTAGCTAACCTTTTGTTCAAGTATTTGTAATGTCACCTTAAAAAACAAATACTAGAAATAAGTTTTAAAGATGCTCGCTTTTCGTCAAAGAATCGCGCGCATGGTGAATTTGATACATTTTACTTCTCTCAGATAAATGACATTTTTAGATGTGGTATTTTTTTTTACTTTTTCCTAAAACAAAATTGTAAAGTATAACAATAAATAAATTTGCATAGCATAAATGTTTACTTATCGGTATTATCACATGTTTTAACAAAAAAATGGTGAAAGATTTCTTTTTATTCATCTTCAACTCGCTATTTTAATTGAATTCCAAAGACTTAAAAATACAACTAGAAATAATACAATCTTAATGAAAATTTCACTGGAATTACGAATTAATAACTTTTTTAAATAAGTTTTCACCATTTTTGGGAATTCTTCATTATAAGCCGAATAATCCCGTATGTTTGTTGAGTGGTTAAGTATGAATAAAGATCAGCGAGACTCGGCTACCAATAACGAGAGTGACTTTTAGAGACACAGTCACATCTTAAGGAGTATGAAGCGGAAATTAAATGCACACAAATATCATAATCCTTTTCCATTAGTAGCAAAGAGACCTGTTGAAATAAGATACAGGTTTTACCCAGTTTAGGCACCAAGTTTTCACCTAGCAATAGTATTGTTTCATTCTTTGTTGCTCTCTTAATGCAAATTATTGGTGGAAATAAATAAATAAGTACCCCTATATTCTTAGTCAACGAGCAATGGCAAGACCAGCAGTACAATGCATATCCGACCAAGAGACCATACGCAAGCAGAAGGAGCTCCACTGGAGGTTCTACAAGGCTCTTCATGAGCCTTTCGTAGACTGGTTGCCTCCCTCTACTGGATACGTTTTTGTGATCTCTTAGGGAAAACTGAGGGCTTTGTCTGTGCAATACAGGATCAGTTATTAAGAGCTACAACTCTCTCCCTCTCTCTCTCTCTCTCTCTCTCTCTCTTTGAGATCTCTGGTTATTCGGCGTTTTCTAACTCTGAGTACTTGAGCAGACACATTCTAGAAGCCAGTATTCTCCACCAAGAGCTCGCTCTGGAATACGATCTCATTGATCGGAAACTGCCTTATTATGTACAAGTATATGCTGGAAGCCGTACTTGAAAATGACCGCGCCAAGCACTACTGGGACCGGGCCATCATCACAGACAGGACTATTCTCGCGAATAAGCCTAATATTGTGCTGATGAACAGGCCACAGGCAAGGATATTTTTGGTCGATATTACCATTCCGTATGACGAGAACTTCATGAAAGCCTAAACAGATAAGAAAACAAAATACGTGGACCTGACTCACGAGATGACCGCAATGTACCCCACATTGTCACACAGTCTGCTAACCGATATTATTCCTGTAGTCAGCTAATCCCGGTCAGCCCCTCAGTTCATCATCTCGGGTCGTCTTATATATTTATTCAGCCCAACCCAATGAGAATTCTCTATAAATACCCCCAACATAATAATAATTAGTGCAAGTAGTGTAGTAATTATTTAGCGAAGCAGGTATTATATACAAAGAACATCGAAAGAGATTGCAAGGTGTAAAAACGGCCAAACTACTTTTAATAAAATGTAAATAAATGTACCGCTAAAACATAAAGTTTAAATATATGGCTACTTAATTTTGAATATTAATTTAATAAAAAATTATATTTGTAAAAAATTGCACTTTTTTCATAGCATTTATACTTCCGCTTCTGCATCCGTTTCCATTTCCGTTTCTGCCAAAACTTACTTTTGACTTCTGTTTCCGTTTCTGTTTTCGTTATGACACTTCCGTTGCATCACTAGACTAATGCTATTGCAGTTGGCCAGTCCGCAGGTGAGGTCCTTTAGACCATAACCATAGTGGACTGGCGTAAGCCCGAGGTCAAACTCGAGTCTATGACCTACCAGCACTTAGACACGATTCCTGACAAAATAGACTCGTCAGAAAAAGCCAATAAGGCGATTAGCGCCCTATCAGCTCACCTCACCTCAGTGGTCGAAGTATTCTCTCGAAAGATTCACGTGTCGAACAATCAACACCTGAAGTTTCCGCGTAAAATTTGACAACTGATCACAGCGAAGAACGCAGGCCTTAGACAATACGATCACTACCGCACAGCAGATAATAAATTTAGTCAGCGCTACCTTCAAAACGGGGTAAAAGAGCGCATTCCAGGATTTAGAAAGGATATGTGGGACAATCTGCTGGAGGATATCAAGCCATAACAAACTGCCTTCTGGCAGTTGACCCGAGCTCTGAAAGCAGATCAATCCTCACCCATGCTACCTCTCATTAGGCCAGGAAATCCCGAGCTTTGAGGACTCTGATAAAGCCGAATGCCTCGCGGACAGTAAAGAGCGCCAATGCACTCCTTCTAGCAAACCCGTAGATGTCACTCACCTCACAGAGGTCGAAGCGGAGGTCGAGCGTAGATCTGCGTTACCACCCACTGACGACCCCTTAGAGCCTCTGACTGTCAATGAAGTCACAGAAACAATTATAAATCTTAAAAAGAAATCAGCACCCGGCTCCGAAGGCATTAGCAACAGCGTGCTTAATCAGCCCCCTTTGTTTGCCTCCTAGTGGACATTTTCAACGCTCTTCTCTCCAGATTCGCCTTTCCGGAAACTTGGAAAGAATTGGACGTATAGGAATCCCGAAACCAGGGAAACTGCACAACTTGGCCTCAAACCCATAAGTCTCCTAGGCACACTGGGGAATGTATACGAATGACTTATATTAAATCGCCTTCAAAAATTTTTTTTGTCAACAAACTTCTTCCAGACGAGCAGTTCGGCTTCAGACCCGAACACTCATGCACCAACCAGTTACATCGCCTCACAGAATATATTCTGAAAGGCTCAACCTCCCCAAAAGAAGACGCAGGAGCGCTAACACGCACTCCCTCTTCTTTAATATCGCAAAAGAATTTAACAAAGTCTGGCACGACGGCTTGCTTTACAAGCAGTACAAACTCAACGTGCCTAATAGGCTTATTTACACCATCACAGCCTATCTTGCCAACCGCCATTTTCGCTACCAAATAGAGGGCACTTACTCTTCAAAGCGTCCCCTCCTGACTAGAGTTCCTCAGGGCTCTGTCCTCTCCCCACTCCTCTTCACACTCTTCACGAGTGACATTCCTAAACACTCAGTAGTTAACACTGCTCTTTTCGCCGATGACAAGGCACTCTTCGTCGCCCACCACAACATAAGAATTCTCACTAAGATGCTCCAAGCAACCGTCAGTCGCTTAGGTGATTCGTTCCGCTTATAGAGAATCGGAGTCAATCCTGAGAAAAGTGTAGCAATATACTTTCAAAGTCTTACTCTCAATTGTCATGCTCATAACACAAATCCCGATAAATCGGTAGGTACGATCACCCCGTTCGACCGCCAGATACCCTGGCATTCAAGGGCCAAATATTGGATCCTTTCACATGAAACTAGCGTTTTGCCCTACTGACCACTTTGATCTGAAATATCTCATTATAAATTCATTTAGCTGGTACATTTGAGTTTTGAAAACCGTCATTGATTTGTTTTTTCCTCATTATTTTTTTCTTTGGCGTCACTTAATACAGAACAATGGAAAACATGAAATATCGCTATATTTACGAGTACGAGTTCTACCGTAGCACCAGTGCTGCAGAAACAGCTCGAAAGGTTAATGATGTGTACGGCGCTGGTATCGCAAAAGAAAGCACGATACGTTTTTTGGTTCAACGTTTTCGTTCTAGAAATTTCGACCTTCAGAATCAACCCCGTGGACGACAGGTGACCAAAGTGAAAAATGAAGAATCAAAGGCTATTGTGGAAGCGGATCCATCACAAAGCACTTCAGAGATGATGCAGAGATGCAGGCTTCGGGGTAAGTGATAAAACTGTATTAATCCACTTAAACCAAATCGGGAAAGTAAAAAAAAAACTTGAACTATGGGTACCTCATGAATTGAGTGAATCGCACTTGCAAACACGCGTCAACTGCTGAGTTACTTTGCTCAACTGACACAAAAATGTAAGGATTTTAAATCGAATCATTACTTGGGACGAAAAGTATACTCTACGATAAACGGAAGTGGTAGTTAGATTAACTACCCTAACGTAACTAACCCTAACTAACCCTAAAGACCCAGCTAAATCCTACCCTAAACGAAAATTTACTCAGAAAAAGTTACTTGTGAGTGTTTGGTGGACTAGCGCCGGTGTCGTTCAATACAGCTTTCTAAAATCTGGCCAAACGATAACGGCAGATATCTATTGTCAGCAACTGCAAACCATGAAGGAAGAACTAGCTGCTAAACAACCGAGATTGGTCAATTGCTCTAGGCCACTGCTGCTTCACGACAACGCAAGACCACACACTGCACAACAAACAACCACTAAGTTAGATGATCCACAGTTGGAATGTCTGCGACATCCACCGTACTTCCCGGACCTTGCTCCAACAGATTACCATTATCCTCGGAATTTGTACAACTTTTTACAAGGCAGTCCAAACCGCCTTCAAAGAGTTTATTGATTCTCGGCCCCATGGTTTTTTTAGTAAAGGGATCAATGAACTACCTATGAGGTGGCAAAAGTGCATAAATAACGACAGTGCATACTTTGATTAATTAAGTATATTTTGCAAAAAAAAATTACTTTGTTTTCCTCCCGTAGAAAACGCCAATTTCATGTGTAAGGACCTACTATTAAATTCAGAACATGTGGGGTGTTATTCCCACGCTTGATGATAGATGGTATAAATGATAAAAAGTTTGCTATTATATGATGTTTAAATGATAACCTAAACAACTGCTTGATATGGATACTTGAAGTGTACTGCTTGCCGAGTACTGGTGCGTAAAGGCGCTGTATTATTAAGACTGCTAGGTTAACAAAATTAAAGACATACATCTCATTGAGAAATATGTACGTTTGACCGTACACCTTGCACCTCTCAGGAAAAGACAGCGAGGGTGACGGTAGATTAATGCTAAAAACAGTGTAACTTAAATACTTAATGTTAACAATTGAAGTAGGTAGAATTTTTAACAATAAATATATAATAAGTTGTATCTAATAAGGAAAACTATGATAAAAGATTAAAATGTCAAAGTTCAAAGTCTCATTAAAGGTTTAATTTTACTTCACTCTATGCTCTCTACACTAGAAACCTCGAATTTTACTAGCCATGGTATAATGGGCGAGGACGCTACACTTTTAGTACGCTTAGCACTGACACCTGCTTGTTCCGTTTGCCGCGGCGGTGTTTGTTTGCCAGCTTCTTCAGAGCTCTCCTTTGGAGAGTACGTATATGGCAGAGTAATGATGCAAGTCATTGATGTTTATATAACTGCTAGTTAACAATGCAGGCTAAATTAGGTTAATTATTTGGTTTTAGCATGTACTTTCATACGAGCGCTATTTTAAAACATATATCTTGGAGAAAATGCTTACCATTACGCGTTACCACGCATTTTGAATTTAGAAGGTAAAAAAGACAACGTTTTTGAGATTTTTCTTATAAATTTTTCTTCACCATTTGCCCATATCACTCATATTGGACCTTCTCCGCAAATTTGGCCCCTGTATACGATTATTATATTTATTATTATTACGCACGAAAGTTTCACGACTTAAGTATTTCTGTCTCTCTCTTCAACGATCGTAGAACCAGTCGCATTGAAGGTCATCAGATCTTTGTTGTTACAAAAACCACACTGTGAAAGTCAAATGCTTTGCTTCTTCTTTAGGTTCTCGAGTGGCAGCCCCTAGTCTCTAGTCTCAGCCATACTGGTGCGCGTAATGTAGGCTGACCCCCCACTAGATGGAGTGACGACCTGGTAAGTCATGCAGGAAGTCGATGGAGGCAAGTGACTCAGGTCCGTGCTTTTGGGTATTCTTTGGGAGAGGTCTGTGTACAGCAGTGGACTTGTGAAGGGCTGTAATGATGATGCTGACGATGATGATACTGTAAGAGCGTAGTTTAATCCAGTCGAGCCGACCCATTAGTCCTGCAACCATAACATAGCTGCAGCATAGCTCCACCGCTTAAAAATTCTGCCGAAATTCACCGTTTTGAAATAACCGCTTTATAATCACTAAAAATAGTTTATAACGTGTGCTCGTGTAAGTTTATGTAAGCATAATTGTTACCGTTACCATTACTGTTATAGTTACCGTTACAGCCTATTAAAGTCCACTGCTGAACGTAGGCCTCCCCCATAGATTCCCTCATAGGCGGGGTGTTTGCCGTAGTTGCCAAGCTTGGCAAGTAGGTTGGCAACCGCAGGTTATTTTTATTTTTTGTCGTTATTAGGAAGATGCTGCTACTCATCTCCTGATTTGCTTCCTACTGTCGCCTCTTACAACATCTACGGGATGATATGGGGTAGTGGATATTCTAGCACCGTGTAGTGGTGCAAGAAAATACACTACCCCATATCATCCGGTAGGTGTCTTCAAAAGCATTTTTGTATTAAAGCGTTGTTCCGTTTCGCAGTGGCTCAAAAATGAGTTCTAGCGTTAAGGGGTGCGTCTACAAATGATTGTACCTAGTTTGATAGTTTATCATGGTATAATTTATGTATGTAAACTGCTCCCACAGTACAGGAGAAAATCCTAGTGTGGACGCAACCTTTTTAAACAAAGAAAAAAGAAACATCTTTCAAACTAGCTATTTCAATGAACACAACTGGGTAAATAATTTAATCATTCATTAAAAGCACAGATGCTATATACGTTCCGACAACCGTTACGAGTACAACTGAACCCCTCGATATCCCATTCACGAAAATTCCATAGCTGCCGGACAGTCAGCTGACGGACCGGTTTTGTAACACCAGTGCCGAAACTCCGTAATTGGACGGTCGGCGGCGGATAAACGCGACATGCGTAAGCGCTTACACATAGAAAATGGGGAGAGAGGGCATTGTTGGTACATATTAAAATTTTACACTATTTTAGGCAAAGGAAGAGTAATGAGTAAAAACTCATTAAAATAAAATTAAAATTATGGGACACGTTTATAAAATTTTTACCGAATATTATGCTTTGTTAATTTTTTATATTAACCGGCATCTAGATAATAAAGTTTTATTCGTTTTTTACGTTTCTATTGCGTTAGGGTAAAACTAACGCAAATGATAGAGCCATGCTGCGGCTCGGTGTGAAAAAATGGGTCGGTTCAACAGGGGAAGGACCACGCTCTCAGAGATTACCTACGTAAAATAGCAGCATAACGCTGCTGTGTTTCGTATGGTGAGTGTAGAGAATCGGAGACCCTTCTTCCTGGAAAGGAAGCATTACATCTTAGTTTTCACGGGTGACAACGCATCTGCATTTCGATTCTTATTCGAAGATAGATGTAGATGTCTATGGGCTATAACAACCACTTACCATCAGGTGAACCGTGTACTCGTTTGTCACCTTTATCATATTAAAAAAAGTATTTTGTTAGCGGGAAGACGCAATTGGTTGTCTCCTATTTCATTTCCCTCTGTCGCTTCTGAAGCCGCCCGTGGAATTATATTGAATAGTAAATTCTCTTATGCCTTTTTTACATAGATTAGCGAAAAAGTTAGGTTAATATAGATCATTTCAGTAGGTAGCGAATTTACTATATAATATATATCTATTTCTGCTACCAACAAACGGAAAAATCAATGTTTATTTTTATTTAAGCTGAAAATTAAGAATTAGTAAGTTATTGTTAAAAAATAACGAATCCAAGTTCAAATGGGCAAGGACTGAAATATTTATAGAAAACAGACAAAGTATGCATCAATAAAATGATATCTATCAAATTTTAAAAAAAAACAGACACAGAAAAACTGTTTATAAATTCATTTGTTTATAAAACTTTAGTTTTAAATCCATCAAGTGAACTATAATTACGTTTGCCACTTTAGTGGGATAAGCATATGACATATTACATTACATAGATAGTAAATGGCTAATGCAGTTATAGACACCAGCAAAGTACTTCAAACAAAAAAGGCTGTATATGCGATGTCACCTCTGAGAAGTAAGATGAAATGCCTCACAGCTTGTTTTAATACTGGTACTCTTCCCTGTCCTTCTAGCCTACCGAGACGGAATCTTAGTCCAAAAAGGAGTCAGTTAGGGTACCTATTAAGTAGTAGAAAATTTAAAAAAAAAAGTTAAAATATCAATTTCCATCGAGTACATAAAATAACAGACTACTGACGATAAAAATTAATGACTAAAGTTTATTTCGTTACTAAATGATAAAAATGAAATTAAAAAATAAAACATTCAATTTCCGTCTAATATATAAAATGATAGACTACTAACGATAAAAAGTTACGACTAAAATTTCTTTTCTTACTAAATGATAAAAAATGAAGGTAATTTCTAAGAATGCAACAAACACAACGAAAGCCCTATAGTAACAGTTTACGTTCAACTTAAATGAACCATCATTAACTATTTAATGCTCAACATGCTTTAGAAATTACGACACTTATTTAAACTGGCACCGAGCCACTTTTAGAAAAATCCATTACGAGAATTTACTGCCTTGACTATTAAGGCCCATTTTCCCCGCAGATACAGGCATGTTTAAAAATCGCACTTGTCACTCGCACCTGGGGCAGGTGACGGGCATATCAGCTGTTGGTCTGGTCTGACGTCTATGGCACGAGGCTACTCAATCACATCCTGGTTTGTACGCCAAATCACAATAGATTATTGATAGACTTGCAGTTTACTATGAATATAAATATAGCGGTTGATGTAGTAGACGTACAGTACTATAACGTGCAATTATAAAAATTTAATCTTAATATATATATATTAATTACGTATCACGTTGGACCGCGATGGACTCCTAAGCTACTTAACCGATTTTGATCAAATTTGCACACCGTTTGCAGTTTGGTACAACTTGAGAGACCCACTTTTTTCCGAATTTTATGATTTTTAATAGGATCTTACAAAGGGTTGTCAAAAAGGGTAGAACAACGTCTGCCTGGCAAGCTAGTATATTATATAGAAAAATATAATCTGTTTTATGAAACCTATCTCTCATCATCACTCAATACAGCTTCATAAAAGTCCACTGCAGAACCGACCTCCCTACAGATTGTCTTGCAAAAATGATAATGTTTTTGGTCAATGATGATGATGAATGAAACAAAGTTGGATGGTTTTATCGCATATGAAGTTATTTTAAATTCCCGATTCGCAATGTGACGGCGAACACGTCAAAACAATGGGAACGAGGCATTCCATCTTGGTCCTCATGGGTCTATGGGCCACAGCATTCACAGATTGACTGTGTGCTTGTTTGTCACCCGTATTCATGATAAAATAATTATTTTGCATTTTTTTATAGGACGGGGTGACAAACGAGCACACAGTCCACCTGATGGTAAGTGGTTGCTGTGGCCCATAGGCATCT
>DWHP01006174.1:0-11542 GCA_018247895.1 Parnassius honrathi | reverse complement strand
AGTTTGGTGGGTGTGAACAATGTATAAAAGGTTTGGTCCAGAATAAATGATTTATTATTATTATTATTATTATTATTTTAATCCTATCTTATTACAGGAAGAGCGATTTCCTACAACTCCTAATAGAAGCAGCAAACAAGGAGAAAGAAGAGGCTAAAAAGACAAACGCTCAAATAAGTAAGTTTCGATTTATAAGAGTATGAGTACTTATAATAACACAAACACTTAATTTTTTTAACCGTCTTCAGGAATTTCTTTTTAAAAATGGTAAGTTCATTGTACCCCTGTATGTTTGTAACACAAATATTTCAAAGATTTTGAACGATTTTTTGAATTATTCGTCCAATCTACGATTTTCCCACTAAATTTTTATACACATGGGAAAGTTAGTTTTAATTAGTACTAATGTTGTTGTAAAACTGACAGCCTGTGTACGCCTAACATTTTTTATACTATACTAATGTTAAACAGTCGCTGCCTGCGATGTGCGACAGAGAGCATAACAGGCGGCCCCTTGTTTCCCCATTTTAGCAGTAGTGCAATAACTATGGGTCGACTTAATATTTTATTGCACGCGAGTAGCCTTGTTTAATAATAATAATAAAATTTATTTCAGCAAATAGTGTTTAACATTAGTATAGTATATAAAGTATTAGGCGTAACATTACACGCTAATGCAGGCTGTCAGTTTTACAACAAGCACGGTTGTGATTGACGGATAGCCTACCGTGTAATGCAGTGATTAATGCCTGCATAAGCGCGTAATGTGAGCCTATCAGTCACCATCCGTTTTTTATTAATCATGATTGATGGAATTTATTGACATCTGCATGACCGTATAATGTACGCCTTAAGGTTTACAAAAACGTAGTGACCTTCGTTTCAGTGATGTTATAGTAAAAATATGCACGTGACACATCCAGGTGTTTTTTTTAGGATATGGGTGACAAATGAGCACATAGACCACCTGACAGTAAGTAGTTGCTGTGACTCATAGACATCTACATCTATCCTCAACTACGAATCAAGCTGTAGATGCATTGTCACCCGTGAGGACTAAGTTGGAATGTCTCGTTTCCAGTAAAAGGGTCTCCTGTACACTCACCATTCTATGAGATTATTCTGTGAGAGCGTAGTCTTTCTCCGGTCGAGCCGACCCATTCGCGCTACAACTGTACTACTAATATAGCTGCAGCATGGCTCTACCATGTAATAAAGTAATATTTTCGTATACTCTTTTTTTTACTATGATAGCTTGTAAATATATTTATTTTTCGGCTACGAGGGATATAGATTTAACAATAACAATTTGCATAGTCGTTCGTATTTATAGTAATAATAGACGATATTTTGTCATATATAATGTTAATTGCATATTACTTTTCATAATACGAAAGCTGGTCGAGTTTGATAATGTTCGTTATCTTATAACTAATAAATCATTAATATCGTGCACGTAATTATTTATCATATTATCAGTGTAACTGTTAATTAACTGAAATGCGGTTTGTCGCAGTTTCTAATAATGGAGATAATATACTAAAAACATGCCACGATAATTATGCAAATGTCTTATTGTTTTTTTTTTTCATTAGGAAATTACAACGAAAACCACAATAACGATACCTTTGTACTTGTATCTCCACAAATATCTACCATTAACTGATAGTCGTCCTCAAATTTTCGCACTGGTTAAAAAGAGTTACATACATCCTGTCGTTAAGTTGCCATAAGTATAACAACATTAGAAACAATTGGCTTACGAGCAGGTCAAAATGTGACATAGTAGTTTTATTAGCAAAATTATAACAATTAACAAAATAAATAATTAAAAAAATCAAAACCCGACTGCAAAAAAGACAATTTAAAATTAATGTGTTCAGCTCATATAGTCTGTTAAACCGAAGTAGAGTTTACTTTGTTTATAGTTTATTTTAATTTTGCTTTGTATTCTCAATCTTGTTTCGATCTTTTTAGCACATTTATTTATTTTATTAAAGACTTTTTAGTGTACTATGCGACTTAGAAAGGTCGATGTATATTTCCTGAAATAAACGGTGTTTATTTATTACATTTTTCTTCATAACTTCAAAGTATACGGCTAAAAATTTATTGAAAACAATTTAAGTATTTGTTGGGTTTCAAATGTTATTGAGCAACGGATATTAATAACTATTCTTTTTTTTTTTCAAATAATAGCACGAGGTCCGACACAAATATTGCACATTTTATAAACCAGTTATTAAAAACTTTATAAACCAATTTATAATTCCAAATTAAATTTAACCATACAACTTATATTCGATATTCGATAGGTTTGGTTATTTTTTTTATTAACGTATTACTATTTTGCTCAAAAATTCAGCCGTTTTATTTATTTAAAAAGCTATTTAAAATCACTTGGGTTTTTAAGACGAAATAAAACGATACCTTTATTATATATATGTTGAAATCCATCCAGGCGTTGGAAGATAGATACGAGGTAATGAAGAAATTTACAAACATACTTAAATTTAAACATACAATTTATATATATTTTTGTAATCCCCTTTTAAATTCCTTTATTTTGATATCCTATAAAATTTACCAAACCTATCGAGGTTTGGTAAATTTTTTTTATTGACGTATTACTATTTTGCGCAAAAAATCCGCCATTTTATTTATTTAAAAAAAAAAGCTATCGAAGAACACTTCGATTATTAAGACGAATAAAATGATACCTTAATTGTCGAAATCCATCCAGTCGTTTCGAAGATACGAGGTAATAAAGAAATTTACAAACATACAAGATCGCGCGAAAAACATAACTCTTCCTTCACAGTCGCGTAAAAAGCAATTTCGTGTGTTAGTTAAACACTACTTTTTGATAAAAAAAGTGCTGCTGATACCAAAAATGGCTTGATGAGTGTTATCCGGACTCTGCACCGGGCGAAGCAACCATTCGTAAGTGGTTTGCTAAATTCCATACCGGCCATATGAGCACCGAAGACGATGAACGCAGTGGACGTCCAAAAGAGGTTGTTACGTACGAAAACATCAAAAAAATCCACAAAATCATTTTAGAAGTTCGTAAATTGAGGTTGATTTGTATAGCTGACACTCTAAAGACATCTCAGGAAAGTGTTGGACATATCGTTCATGAATATTTGGGTATGCGAAAGCTATGTGCAAATTGAGTGCCACGCGAGCTCACAATCGACCAAAAACAACGTGTCGATGCTTGAGAGCAATGTTTGAAGCTTTTCAACCGTAATAGAATTGAATTTTTGCGTCGATATATGACAATTGACGAAACATGGATCCACCACTATACTCCGGATTCCAGTCGGCAGTCATCTGACTGGACTGCACATGATGAACCGAATCCAAAGCGTAGAAAAACTCAACAGTCAGCCGGTAATGTCATAGCGTCCGCATTTTGGCTATCCAAAATACATCGAATAATTTTCATCGAATATCTTTGAAAGGGAAAAGCATCAACAGCGACAATTATATAGCGTTATTGGATCTTTTGAAGGATAAAATCGCGAAAAATGGCCCCATTTGAAGAAGAAGAAAGTGTTGTTCCATCAAGACAATACGCCGTGTCACAAATCGATTGCAAAATTGTATGAATTGTATTGTACTCTCCAGATTTGGCCCCCATCGCATTTTCTTGTACTCAGATCTCAAGAGAATGCTCGCTGGAAAGAAATTTAGCCGTTTAGGAAGTAATCGCCGAAACAGGGGCTTATTTTGAGCCTAAACACAAATCGTACTACAAAAATGGTATTGAAAAGTTGGAAGATCGCTATAATCGGTGCATCGCCCTCGATGGCCACTATGTTGAATAATAAAATCGAATTTTGCCAAAAAAATTTGTTTTTCTATAAAACGATACGAACTTTTCAGCCCAACTTTGCTATGAGTATACTTTATTATTTTATAAAAAAAATGATGCGTGAACACAAATTTTGTTAAATTTTTTCCGTTGTAACTACACTAAATTTCAAATTGTAGGTGTACTAAATTTCAAGTCAATCGGGTGTATAGTTCTCGTGATTAATTATTCAGCGGTATTTCGCTGATATAACACATAAAAAAAGTTTGCGATCGGTTTGATAAATCGAAATCTTTTTTGTTAGGGTAGACTTTTTAGCCTGGGGTATTAAAAATCTGATAGAAAAGTATACAAATTTTTTCTATGTTATTGAGAGTTTTTAATCCAGTGAAATATATTCGTTATCTTTGCCTTCGAAATGCTCGTTTACTGCTGCCTTCATTTCTTTGTCACTTAAAAATCTTTGTCCACTGAGGTCTTTCTTCAAATTTGAAAGTATTTAAAATCGCTGGAGCGAAGTCTGGACTGTACGGTGGGTGATTTCTTCAAATCCAGTTTTGTTCGGAGCTTGCCTTTCAACTCGCGCAGTGTGCACGGGCGCATTCACCTGCCAAATCAGGACTCCTTTCGCCAGTTTGCCTCTTCTTTTTTGACAACCATTTACCGCACTTTTGTTGACAATGCAGCGTAATAGTCATTGTTCATTGTACTCTTTTTAGAAAGGTAGTCAATTTTTATAATTCCTTTGTAGTCCCTAAAAGCAGTGGCCATGACTTTGGATGCCTATCGCACCACATTGAATTTCCGGTGCGGCTTTTCTCCCTTTTCAATCCATTGCATTGACTCTTTTTGTTGTTTTGACTCAGAATTGTACCGCCGAATCCATGTTTCATGAACAGTGACAATCCGGAAAAAACAACGTCATTATTATCGCCACAGATGTCCAAAAACTCCTACGAAGTTGTAACTAGCCGCTGTTTGTCAAGCGGAGGTAGAATTTTTGGCACCCTTCGTGAGCACAGCTTTTGCTTGTGGAAAATACTATGTTAAGTTATTATTATGTACAGTTTTTAAAGAATCAAGATTAGTAAAGCGACATCGTCAATTCATGAATAAAAATTTATCGAATACGTAATGAAAAAAAATTGGACATTTTTATAGAATTAAGGGTAACAAACTAAAACGCAGTTAACAAGCATAAAATTTATTAAAAAGACTTGGCCTTTGATAATTATATTTAATAGACAAAATTTAATACGTATGAACCTACCTGATAGATAGTCTACCTGATGTTAAGTAGATGCTTGGCCCGTAGCTGTCTATATTTATTCCTAATAATTAAGAATCAAAACGTAGATGCGTTGTCACCCCCGAGGACTAAGATGGAATGCCTCGTTAACTATAAAAATATACAATATACATACCTAATAGTATTTCATAACGACAGTTATGTTAAAGTATTAAGGAATATCACAAGACACAATTTTCCCAGGTCGTTTTGCGATCAATAACTTGGATTGCTTATAAATATTTTAAAAGTAACAGTGATTTTAAATATCTGAAGCAAATGTGATGACAAGGGTCTGAGTAGTTGGTATGTATCAATCAAGCTTGGCTCCAATCAAAGATGTTTTATAGGTAAAAATATCTTTGACTCCAATGTTGTTACTGCAGGTGATGACTATGAAAATCAAACTTGAACTTGAACTGCCAGAGCGCATACATCGTTGAGTTAACGTAGTATTATAATATCTCCATGTTTAAAATATTGGTTGACAGTAATTTTTTATATTTAAAAGTTAAATCTTATACTGTGTGAAAAGCAAATATAAATAGTTATAAAGTTAGCTACTTAATTATGAACATAAAACTAATTCCTCTTTGTAATATTAATACCTATTGCGGTGGATTTTGATATTGCTCATTGTTCTAGCTGGTTCACAGTTACTGAAGCACATATGTTTTTCTCAATAGCTACTTGTTGTTAGAACAAGTTATACCGTGTTGAGTTAGATAATACTACTTTGAAGTAAACTTTCCATACTAAAAACATGAGTATAAACAATTACTATCACTGTGTAGATTAGTACAGTTTTTTTCGCCTTAATTATATCCTAAAATGCTTAGCATGTCAAAATTCTATAGTAAGTAATGAATTGTTCGGATGTTCGGAACTTCAATGATGCATTTTCGCTTTGAGGACTTAGATAGAAAGCTTAAACGCGTTTAAATATACTGGCTCTCAATAAACATCGAATCGAAACACTACTGTATATGCACATCTATTCGGTGACAGAAATAGGTAACAGGGACCTTTTCTTTACATGGAACGGAAGTGCCTACGCATGCCCGCGTCGCTGGGGTAAGGACGGGTTATGTCGAACTCGCACTAACTTAAACCCCACTGTTTTCCACCTTCGCACGCACGGCCTCACCAGCACCGCGCATCCCTATGATGGTCCCTGCTTAGGAGAGAACTACCCCTCCCTTTTTTTCGAACCAGTGGTAAAGTAAAAAATTAACTTACAATAAGAATAACTTGTAATCCATATTAAATAAAAAAATATTCTTTTCTATTCTATTCTTTTTGCATCTCAGGTAATGCGCGGCATGACACATGACGCGCATTCTTCCATGACCTCCAATTTCATCTGTGCAAAGAACCTCCCCTTGCCCAATACGCAAAGGCCATGAGACCAGAAAAAACAAGCAGTTAGAAGGACTAGCTTACCTGAACCCAGCGATGGATCTGGTCTATGGCTTCGCCGCCAACCAAGATTTGACAGCCGATTGTAGGTAGAGCGCCTTACAATAATGACACTTCTCTCCTCCCGTAGCCTCACCAACACCACATCAGCGGTGGGGCCCTGTCAGAGTTGCGGAGAATTGGGCGAGTGGCGCATTTCCATACTAACACTCCTCTTCCTCCGCGACTCCATCTCGACTGCAGTGGTTCGAGGAGGGGGCACCTCTCTCACCACAGTCTACTAACACACATCCGAAGTGGGCTCGCCATGCCCACTCAAAGTAGCCACCTCGGGCGGCTATTCAATTTGAGCTGACCATGTCGGTTCCTCTTTGTTCACCGCGGGTAATCAAGCCACGGCTACTAAGCCCCCCTCCACAACAAGGTGGAAATCCTTTCCGGGAAGGGAAGAGGGAGATATCTAACCAGACGGTCTGAAAAGTAGGTTTTGGAACAACCCCTTCATAATGTGACAATATTATATTATGCGAGGAAACAGCAAGTCGCGGTAATTTAATACGCATGACAAATTGAGTTTTTCGTCGCCGGAACGGCGTAATGTGTCTTCGGATGAAACGCTTGAAGGCGGACCAAAGCGGCGAGAAAATTTATTGATGCACGAAGCCTTGACGTAAAACTCGTGAGTAATATGTAGGTACAGTTTTTGTGGTTTTGTTTTTTTTATGCAATAAGGGTAACAAGTTGCTGTTGCATTGGTCCACAGACGTATACATCTATCCTCGATTACGAATCAAAATACGTTGTCACTCGTGAAAACTAAAATAGAATGCCTCGTATCTAGTAAAAAGGGTCTCCAGTTCTCCATACTCATAGTACGAAACACATCAGCACTAAGCCGTTATTTTACACTGCTATTTTGTGCGTTGTCTTTCCACGGTCGAGCCGACTCATTCATGCTACAACTATACTACTAATACGGTAACAACATGGCCCTACCACGTGATGTGTACATATATATTTTATACAATATATTACTTGTACATATATATGATTCACGTTGGCACAACACGTCGTTGACACGTTGGCACAGACAGTTTCTGTCTAGGAGCCTGACTATGTTGATACCAGCCTCTCATCAATTTCTACCAAGCGAATTCAAATTCAAATTTATTTTTATTTGTGATTATAGTCAATGAGACAGAATAGATCTATAGAAAAACACCGACTTAAGTTCTTAAAAGTAAGACTTTGGTTCGAAAGATGAGACTAAGACTTCAGGTATATTTAAAGACTATAAGGCATTTGGTTTTCTGAACGATACCTGTATTCAAGAAATGATTCGTTCTTCGCAACGATGCATTCTATTACACGATATGCATGTAAAAAGAATTTTAGAAGTTATTCATTAAACAACTTTAGATAACACAAAATTAAAAAAAAAATGTTAAGCAATACTGGCTTTGTTTGAAAAAATTTGCTTTAAAAATAATAAAAACCGAGAACTAAAAAATAAATGATTACACAGTCTAAAGTCGGTATTAAAAACAGTGTTTAGAATAATGAAAGCCCCGACTAATGGTTGTGAAATTATTTTATTATCTTTATAATATTTGAAGTCAGTTTTTATATTCCTATAAAGTTTTATTTTTGAACCGTTTTATGTGAACTAAGTGTAGTAACTCGTACGGCTTAGTGATGGGGGAAAGTATAACCAATATACGCTGAATTGTAAAAAAGCGGGAAAATACGCAGTCGCTGCTTCAAACAACGATAAATTCATTTCCTGTTTTTGTTTTCTTAAGCATGAAAATGCTGGCTTCATTTCCCGGTACCGAACGCATGGAATAATAGAGAATAGTTTAAATTTATTGTTATTGCTAGCCTTTACTTGCGACTTCGTCAACGTAGAATTTAACCTATCAAACGGCAAGCGTCCAAATTTGACCGCTTCGATATTCCGTCAAAATGCAAAGAGGAGGAATATATAGAAATAATTGTGATTTTCACGCTGCTGATATCCGCTTGGTATATTTTTTTTTATCAAAATACAATAAAATCTTTTTGTAATGAAGTAAAACCTGACTTTTGTTTTTACCATAGGATAGAGAATTTTGTATAGATTTTATAATCCCAAATTTCTTCATAGAAAAGTAGTCTTTAGCTACAAATTATAATGGTTTAAAATGCTGTGGGTGGGTGCGGTAGCATGCGACCGCTCGGGATTTGCCGGACATATGTGACTGCAAGGGATTTTATGGAGATTGAAGGATTAAAATGTTGCTGTTCTATAATAGTAGTCTTAGGGCGATAAGTTTAAATATCGATAAACCACTTTTGAATCAGTTTTTAGCAAGTATCTCGAAAACGATGTGTGATATGGGAAAATATTTCAAATAAAAAAGTGTTATAATCTTATCCTAGTAGCCTTGTTTGAAAATGGTATGTACATGCACATGTCGCGGAACGCAATATTAAAACCCAATTTTCAATCAAATCTTTAAGAAATAGAAAATAAAATTTATAATAGACAGAAGTTAAAGAAATGAAGAATTTTTTGAGTTGAACTGCAAACCAAAACCATTTTTTCTGAAACTTTGTTATATCTCTTATATTTAATGTGGTAATCATTAAATACCACTTATTCTATCAGGTTTTTGACTTCAAAAAAAAAACTTTACTGTTTTTAAATAAATTGAGTGTTCACAAGAACACCTACCATACGAAACACAGCAGCATTATGTTGCCATTTTATTCTGGTATTCCGTCAAAGCAACAACCAAGGGTGTTTGCAACTATGGCAATTATCGCAGAATAATATTTCATTTTACTTGGCATTCCATCTTACTCCTTTGGTTTGTTTATTGCCGTTGTAGTGGACCGTAATGTCATTTAAATTTTATAAAAATAACGTATATGGTTAATGAACTGGAAAGGTTTAGCAGTGCAGATTAGTAATTTGCGGAGTGTGCTCCTGAAAGTGAAATCATTAATTATGTGGTTGCACTCGATTGGAATCAAACGTGAACCATTGTCTCTATTGAATAAGCCTTTGCCTAAAATTTTAGCCTACTTCAAAAAAGTCAGAGGTTGACAATTCGACTGCATGTATTTTTGTATGTATGTTACGCGATATCTACGTAAACTGTGAAACGATTTCGATAATTTTTTGTAATAGATAATACTTCAGGGCTACCATACATTTCGAGAAATTCCGCTCTTGGGGGAATCTGTTGCGCACAATACTACTGTTGCAGTTTTTTTTGGTTTGTTATAAGGAAGAAACTGCCGCCTAGCTCCTATTCATTTTCTTCTGCCGCCTCCTACGAAACCCACGGGGCGATATGGGGTAGTGGATATTCTTACATCGCCACTACCCGGTAAGACGGAAGGACGGAAAATGTCCCACCAACTAGTATTAAAGTCATATATATACCGATACTTAGGAAGAGAATTCTCCCTCCTTGGAAAAACCAGGAAAAAAAACCAGTGTGGCAATTTAGAAAACTAAACCAGAGAAGAACTACGCTCACATTTACCAGCGCGGATTAGCAGCTTAATGCAGCTGTGTTTCGTATGGTGAATGTGAGAACCGAGTTGTAAACCGATGGTTTAATTACTGTAAACGAGTATATTAATCCTTAGAGATGACATCGTATTCACCTTTTGATTCTTTATAAAGAACAAATGTAGTAATACCACAGCATCCACTTACCATCAACTGCAACCAATATTTAACAGACAGAACAACCGATTTTTTTCCTGTTACTTCATTTCATCTAATTAATAAAATGCAAGCCTTTCACAGACTGAAGATTTGTCTTTTTTAATACACAAAATCTTTGTTACGTTGGCGTAATTTTAGAGCAAACATTCGCTTAGAAGTTCATTAGCTTGATCGTATTAGTGCATCAAACGTTTTCTTTCGCAGAGAATTTGTACAAAAAAAATTAATTCGGACGTGGTAGAAACATACTCCAGCTATATTATGGTTGTAACACAAATGCTGCTGTGTTTGGTATGGTGAATGTAGAGAACCGGTGACCGTTTTCAATGGATAAGAGGCATTCCATCTTAGACCTCAGTGGAAATAACGCATCTGCATTTGTATTCATAATTGAGATTAGATGTGGATGTCAATAAGCCAAAGCATACATTTACCGTCAGGTGAACTTTTTGTTAGTTTATCACCCCAATTCTATAAAAAAGACGCACCAACGATAGAAAATTATATAATCTTTTTTGCACTTTCACGCATCATGCAAATTCCGATATTAAGACAGTTATCTGAGAAAATCGAACAGATTCTTTTTTATATTTTTCTTCCACTTTCTCTTTACATTAATTTCGCCGCCACACGCATGTCTGTAAATAAATAAAACCGATTCGTGTGTACTGTACGTGACTCGAAAATACTTTATGTGATATGGTTAAGCAATATCCTATTTATGTTAAGCTGTACTAACGCGGGATTATTTTAAAATATAAAAAGAAAAACAGGGATGAATTAAGTCAATTATTATCCATATAATACATACAAGCCCACTACTGAATGAAGACCTGTCCCGAGTAACAACACAAAACACGGTCCTTTTTTTTATTTTTCTGCTAATTTCTGTGATATGTGCATTTTATGTCAACTTGCAATCCGCGATGATACCCAGATTCTTAACACTTTCTGATATGTTTAGTGGAGTGCCATTAATTTGCAGTGTTGGGAGTGAAGTAAAATCAAGTAAGCTGCGAGTAAAACGAGTTTTATACGTGGTAGAGCCATGCTGCAGTTATATTAGAAGTATAGTTGTAGCACGCATGGGTCGGCTCGACCGAGAAGGGACCACGCTCTCACAGAATACCAGCGTGAAATAGTAGTTTAATGCATTTCGTAATGTATTTCGTATGGTGAGTGTAGAGAACCGGAGACCCTTTTTACTGGAAACGTGGCATTCCATCTTAGTCCTCACGGGTGACAACGCATCTGCATTTTAATTCGTAATTGAAGATAGATGTAGATGCCT
>DWHP01006173.1:0-11542 GCA_018247895.1 Parnassius honrathi | reverse complement strand
GGTCTCCGGTTCTCTACACTCACCATACGAAACACAGCAGCATTAAGCTAGTATTTGACGCTGGTATTCTGTGAGAGTGTGATCCTTCCCCGGTCGAGCCGACCCATTCGTGCTACAATCATACTACTAATATAATTGCAGCATGGCTCTACCATGTATAAGAATGTGAGTCAAAGTGTAGTGTTTCCGAAGCTCTGGCTTTAATTTTAAAATAACGATTTGCCGTATTATAACTTAACGTATAGAAAATGTTGGGATCAAATCTAATAAATTCAATTTTTTCCATTTTTGACTGAGATTAGCCAGAGACGAATACCCTTCAGTTAGTCATATGCCAGGCAAGTCAACCGCGATCAGCCTACTATAGTACTGGTAGTACTTGTTGTACAATGTGAAAGTCCAATTCAATGTACATTAGGAAGTAAGACAAATGAGGCAAAAGCATTTATATAAGATCACTAAGATATAAAACCATTATAATAATAGAGTTGGGACTCGAAATGGATTAATATAGATTAACATTGAAGTCCCACATAAAATAAATAACATGAAATTATCACCATCATCATTACAGGTCTTCACAAGCTTACTGCTGAACATAGGCATTCCTAAGGAATACCACAACGCAGAGAGCTAAACTACCAGCATCCATCGACTCCCCGCATGTCTTACCAGGTCTTCACTTTATCTAGTCGGAGGTTGTCCTACACTTCGCCTACCGATACGAGGCTGTCACTAGAGAACCTTTCTTTCCCATTGGTTGCTGGTTCTTCGAGCTATGTAGCTGGCCCATTATCACTTCAGGTTACTAATACGGTGAGTTGTATCGTTTACCCTGTTTCTACTGCGGATATCCCCGTTTCTAAGTTTATCACGCAGAAAAACGCTGAGCATAACCCTCCGCATAGCTCTCTGAGCAACCTTGAGCTTCCTCATACAGCCAGCAGTGAAGGACGATGTCTCATATCAATACGTCATCACTGGTAACACGCACTCGGTGTACAATCAAAATTAGGTACACCTGACGAGAAGATGTGTCGTAACGAACGCTGCCCAGTCAAGTTGAATCCGTCGATTGACCTCTCCGTCGAAATTGGACTTACCTAGTCAGACTATTTGTCCCAGGTAAATATACTCGTCAAGAACATATGAAATTAATTTAAGTCCCAGACATATTATATAATCTCTTTCTGGTGGAGATCGGGTTTTTTGTAGTAATTGTTCACGAAGTTCGCGCACTTCTATCGGTTATGGACACCGTTTAAGCGCTTTGCGTAATGATAGGTACATCGGCAATCTTCCGGATTAGAGAGATGTTTTTGGCAGCACTTTGTAATGCATCAAGCATACGTAACTTTATGTCTTAGTGCATGCTACATATGTACTTACGTACATACATAGTGGCATACTCATAGAAATAGTCAGAACGGCTTCTTGGGATCTCAAAATGTCGAGATCTGATGAAAACTCGATTTTCGAAGACTGGGGTGCAACCAATAATTTCTCGATTTTTTAAATCATTGTTTTTCATAGCGGGAAGTTAAAAAAACCGGAAGTTAGGTAAAGTTTTAGTTTTAATACATTAAGAAGTGTCAAATAAGTAAAATAAATATTCCAATATAAAGAGAGTGTGAACACTACGTTTTCCAAAATGGACTTTGACACTTCACGCTTCCAGTTTGTTTTTATTTTATCATTTGTGGGAGCACGTACGGTCGATAAATTTCGCAGTACTTAGGTGGACGTCATTTCCACTACCTCGCCGCTGTCAAGTGCCTCTTCACCAAATTGGACTGGCACGCCTATAAGGTCTACTTACCTCGAAAACATCTCGAATATGTAACCGCATTCTGCATGTACTGACAGCATTCGTCTATATATAATATGTAATGTTTTGTGATGCGTTTTATGTTTTCGTTCTTCGAATTTGAAACGTTTTAAACATAGTATTGAATTTTTGACGTGCTACGTGACGTCGATGGTGCGCAACACATTACATAATCATTTCATGTGTCTGGAGAAGGATCTTAAAATTATAATTATTTAATTCATTATAATTATAAATATTTATTAATTGTTTATAATTATAAATCTTTCTAATCACCTTTATTACGATACTTCACAAATCCACTGCTGTACATACGCCTACCTCAAGAAATACCACAAAACACGGGCTGAGTCACCTGCATCCATCGACTTCCAGCACGACTTTACACGACATTCCATCTATTGGGGAGGCCGCGCTACGCTTTGCTCACCTTTACGAGGCTTCCACTCGAGAACCTTTGTTCTCTATCGGCTTTCAGTTCTTTGAGCAACACGGCCGGCCCGTTGCCACTTCAGTTTACTGTTCCGTTGAGATGTCGATAACCGGAAACCTGTCTGTCAGTTTCTTTGGTTCTAATCGGATATCCTCGTCACAAAGTCTTTCACACAGGGAATCTCCTAGCCTAAACCTCATTACAATTTTACTAAACTACGATCATCCAAAACCTGTTTAACTCTTCTTCTTCTTTCTTTTTCATAGTAATCTGGGAAGAGAGTCTTTATAGTAAAATAATTGAAATATTTATGAGAATGTGTTGTAACTTACTTAAAACTCAAAATAATTATAATTATTATCTCTTATAAGAGACGACTTGGATAGAAGTAGAGATGTCTACATGGTCCATACTATGTTGGTATGCAATAAATATTACTACGACAAAGAGACTGATGCGGAAGAAAACTAAACTATATTGCTAATTCACTAAACTTGGTTGTTAACTGTTGAGCTAAAAACGAAATATCGAAAAGTCTTCGACTTGATTAGTGTACTTTTATGAGGCGCACATTTTATACATCTTTCGCTTTTATACCATGAAACAAGTATTGCTTTCAGTTATGAAAGTTTTCATATCATCGTTTATTGCACCAAGTCAAGTAATACGTTTTATTTATATTGCATTCAATATAAATTCTGTTACGATCACACAAATCAAAAGTAGAGCGTCCAGATCATTAATAGTTATGAATACATTTATAGTACATAGTGATTTCTTATATTTACCCCGAATACGACTTTTAATTAGCGACGTTTCGGATGCTTTCTAGCACACATGGTCACGGCGGCGCAATTGTATTAGGTGACTGTATGTCATGTAAATTAAACGCGATAAAATCCGTAAACGGAGTTAATCAACGTTTATAACACGTTTTGTAGGTTTTAGGAGTCACTTTGACAGCACGAATGGATTGGTTCGACCGGGTAATGACTAATGTTACGTTTGTATAGAATAACAGCGTATAATATCAGCATATTTATTTATTCTTTATTGCATTACTTAATTAAAATAATAACGCATAAACGTAACGTAATAAAATAAAATAAATAAACTAATAATATAAGATAACGTAATAAGCATAACATCGATATTTTTCGTACGGTGAAAGACAAAAACGATAGATGCTTTTACAACTATATTATGGTTCCAGCACGAAGAGGTAGGTTCTTCGCTTCGCTTCAGGGAAGGACTACGCTCTCACAGAACTACTAAACATTATTAGTATTTAGAAGTCTATCAGCCATAGCATCCACGTACTGTCATGTGAAATGTGCCCTTGTTCCCTTCCTACTATGTAAAGTCACACATAACATATTTATATTGCTTTCAATATAAATCTTATATTATATAAATTAAAAGTTGACATTAAAAAATGCATACTTCAAGTTATTTCAAAGGAGATCATTACTTTTCATATGTAAGAATAACCAGTGAGGAAATTCACTAAATAAATAGTGATTATCGCAGTCCATGAATCACTCCCATTCGTCGTTACAGCTCATTAAGAGTAAATTTTAAACATATTCCTCCTTCTTAAATTGCCTGATACGGAGATATTTGCTATATTTGCTTGGCAAGCGTGTTGTCAACCGCGGTTTTTATTACTTTAAGTTCTCATCACGAAAATGCTGATGCCCATCTCGTGTTTCACTTACCTCTGTTACCCTGTACAACAATTGTATATTTAAAAAGCATGTTGACAAGCAAGGCAATGAGTGTGTTAATAATTATAGTTTTTACGACAACGTTACACTACGACGACATTTTCTCGAACATTGCGCATGTACAAACATCTAAACCCGGAAAAGTTATTTGTAGGTCATACACGTGCTAGCTCTTCTGAGTACTACCTCATAATACATTCATGCTCTTCGGAACGTAGTTATGCGGCAGATATTTCTGCACTATGACGCACTACTCGGAGCGTCATCTTTTGGAGTACATACCTTGTGATAAATTGAAGGCCAACATTTCGCTCCTGACGATGCACACCACCCGACCGCGTCTTAGATTGTTACTTTCGATTAGTTGGGAGTCGGAAAAGACTTGCTGGCCCTTCTTCGTTAAGTCCACCGATCTTCGTAACGCGCGTTGACATAAGGCCTACCTGTGCGTCTTGTGTGCCTCTCCACTACGGCCGTTCATTTGGAACTTGTGAGTGCCCTCAGCACTGAAGCTTTTGTGGCCACGCTGGGCCGCTTCGTATCGCGTCGCGGATTCCCGGACCCGATCTGGTCGGATCACGGATCGAATTGTAGGGGCATGGATAGATTTGAAAGAAGTCGTCGAATTTCTGTCCAGCAATAGGACTTAGTTAGGTACTGCGATGTCCAGGAAAGGCATCCAGTAGAAATTCGACTCTCCAGCTTGCCCACTCTGGGGCAGTATTTTGTATATCCAGTCGACCTTCGTTTGGGCAACTCAGGGCCGTAACACTGAATATATAATGATGTAAATAGTTAAAAATTAGGTGCACTCTGAAATTTTTATCTCTATTTTAAGGAATAGTTCGTGGCAACGTTGGATGTCTAATTACTTGGTAGATGTGGTGAACAATCATTCAAAAGCTTAGTCTCCATTTTTACTAATTGCATTTGAACAAATACGGGAGCAGTGTAGTTTGCCGTGAGATTTCATCATTGCACGGGAATAAAACGTGTACGATTCGTTCGAAAATTTTACGTGTTTACTTACCGCATGTCCATTACAGAAGTCAAGAATAACTTAGTGGAGATAGCTAGATGTCTGTGTAATTCAAATAGTCGTGGAAATGTGAAAACCATTAATACGCATTAAATATTTGCGTCATACTCCATTTTGTTTGCTCTATGTTTCCACCCACAAACCGCTATAGTTAATGAGGAGCCTTGTGTACAATAGTGAGACGTATATAGCTGCTACTTTACTTTTTTAACTTTAATGGGACTTGTAAATCAGTTTGTCGTTTAAGATAGCTTTTAAAGCTTTAAGCACATCTTAAAACGAGGTTAATAGAATCCACGAGGTGATTAGACAAAAACCAAAAAAGTTTTACAACTCATCCGATACACGACTACAAATTATCCGAGTGGCATTAGCTTAAAAAACATACGGGCTTGTTTTATTTACTATTTCACTATGATTTTTATAAAATGGCAATACTTGATTGTCTATGGAGTGAGACACAAAAATAACTTCATAAACTGTGTAATTCACCGTAAAGTTAAGCACGCAAAGCTAAGTGTTTTTTAAATAAATTAAAGTGCAGTTACGTAAACGAATTTAGTGTATTTTGAACCGTAAGTGAGTGGACATTATTTTTAATAAGTAATGGTGTGAACTGCCGAATTTATTGGTTAAGTTATTGTAGAATGTAGAACTTGCTGTATTTAAATGATTGAGGAGTTAATGAACACACGAAAGGGGAGAATAGACACGTCGTAAGGGAAATATTGATACGAAATGAGAGGTCATTAGATACGGAAAGCTTGAACACAAACACTAAGGGGATTATTGGATTGGTAGAAGAAAAGGGAAAAGTAAAAATGTTCAAAAATATGAAAAAATAGTGGCGAGTTAATTAGTAGCTAGAATAGACCTTAAGATCACGCCACGACTACGTCATATATCGGGTGATGTCCCATGTCGCCGATTAGCAACGCCTGCTCATTACGGCGCATTCGTTCCCATTGGTTGCAGCGCTAGCAGAGTTCAATGGCCGTCTGTGTAACTATTATTCTCATCAATGGCAGCATGAGCATGAGCTCCTCATTGGCTGCCTGCGCAGCTACAGGGTTCTTTACGAATACGACAAATCGGAGCGTAGGTTAGACAAACACAGCATAATGTAATTTTAATTTTTAATAATTATTTCTGGCTATATGAGCACTAGTTTGTATGCAATAAATCACTTTTCTTTACTCTTGTCTAACTTGTACTTTCATGTTAATAAATATAGTTGTAAGTATTTTCGTCGTAATTTAATTTCAGACTTGGAAAAAATGGAAGCTGAAGGTGCAAACGCTAGCATTTTAGGAGAATCCAGCCGTGTTGGGATGAGAATTATCTCTGTTCAACCCTGATGACCTCGAACTATGGTTCGCGCAACTTGAAGGGCAGTTCACTTCAATCCAGCATCAGCGCAGTGGCTACGAAATTTTACTCACTACGTCCTGGCACAGCTGGAACCGCAACACGTACCAGAAGTACGTACGTACTTAATAGTTTTCCCACCGGCAGTAAACAAGTTTGATACTTTGAAAATGAAGCTAATACGAAGACTCTCTGTTTCCCAGGAACGAAATATCAAACACCTGTTAATGCATGTAGAGGTAGCAGACAGAAGGTCAACGCAATTCCTTCGGCATTTGAAACATCTAGCTGGAGCGAATGTACTACCTTAATTCGTCAGGGTAATGCGGGCACGTCAACTTTCTTCACACTTGAAAATCTGCATTACCGCGCAGCGTACGAAGATGTCGCTAGAAGTACTGGCTGAGCTTGCACACCGTGTCAAAGACTTCGTTCCCGCAACTTTGCTAGCCAACAGTCCAGTACTTGCGCAAGTAGCTAGTACATCATCTGCATCTACGGCACCAACAAATAAAACTATCGAAGCCTTAACGTGGACAGTGACAGAGGTCAGCCAAAAAGTGAAAGCAGTGAGTGTTGAGTAGCGTAGGCGTTTAAATTTTTGATTTAATAAGCTAAGAAGAAATCACCGCCCCCGTTCGCGCTGAAGTACAAGCGATCACCCGCATTACTTTTACTACTACCGATTTGGTGAAAAAGCATGAAAGTGTACTCAGCCCTGTACCTATAAGAAAAAAGGAATTACCAAGGCAGGCATTATTGGTGGTTAACAACTGCCTAGTGATTTAGAGCTGCCTGTTCATTATGGACCGCAAAACAAAGATGCAATATCTTATAGATGCATCGTCGTCTGCTGAGAGAGTTTCCTGATCTCACTCGTCCTGCTAGTAAGCAAAAGTCATTTAACAGTATGCTACATTCGCACTACTCCGGGCCCATCTGTAAACGGTCGTCCACGTCGCTAAGATTCCGAGCACCTGAAGAGTGCAAAGCGGGAGTTTGAGGAAATGCTCCAAAACGGCACAGCGCGCAGATTTGATATCCCTTGGTCTTCGCCGCTGCATTTGGCCCACAAGAAGAACGATGGCTGGAGACCTTGCGGCGGTTGTCGTTCATAAAACGCATGCAAAATGCCGGATAGGTGCCCCATCAGACACTTGCAGGACTTTACACACCAGCTGGCCGGAAGTACTGTCTGCTTAACATAAGATTTGGTTAAAGCCTACAACCAGATACGAGTTTATGAAGCTGACGTACGCAATACTGCAATAACAACACCATTCGGCTTATATGATTTCCCATTCATGGCGTATAGCCTTCGGAATGACGCTCAAACGTTCCAACGCTTTATGGACGAGGTTTTCTGTTTTGGATACTTGGACGATATCCTGGAAACCCTGCCAATGGATACGAAGGTGCAAGCTATTTGAGCATCCCCTCCACCTAAACCGTCAAGGAACTCAGACGTTTTCTCGTAATGGTAAACTTTTACCGCCGCTTAATCTCAAATGTAGCTACCATTCTAAGCTCCACTGAATCAAATGCTCGCCGGCCCAAAGACGAAAGATTGGCGACCTATTAACATGACACCCGTTATATTGGAGGCCTTTAATTAGTGCAAGAACATTATTTCTGAAGCCATATTATTGGTACACCACGACTCGCAAGCAGAGTTGTCGATTCATACAGATGCTTCAGATTTAGTAATAGAGGCAGTCCTGCAGTAAGTCGTAGTATGAAATTTCGCGGTCATAATAGATCACAAGCCACTAAACGTTCATTTTATGATACACTGAAAGAGATGATCTCCACGCCAGTTTCATTACCTTGACCTCATCAGCCAGTGTACTACGGACATCATATATATCTCAGGAAGGGATAGTATTGTCGGTGACAGTCTATCACGTATAAATGAAATTTCTATGCCCTTGTACTACCAGTCCCTAGCCAGTGAGCAAGATATCGACAGAAAGCTACAGGATTTGCTGAAAAATAACTCTGCCCTGAAGTTAAAGAAGCTTAGGACACCGGGAGGGGACCTGGAGATATTCTGTGACGTCTGCACCCCGAATCCACGGCCGTTTATCACACCTTCGTTCCGCAGATAGGTATTTGATGCACTAGATGACTTGAGCCCCCAAACAGGTATTCCCGCCTTGTCGTGGCGGATGGGCTTAGTAGCCATGGCGTGGTCACCCGAGGGACAAAGAGGAACCCACATGGATGACCCGAGTTGTGAAGGGTTGGCCCGAAGCGGCCATTCCAAAGGGGCTTGGCGAGTCTACCGCTGCAGCCGAGGTGGAATCGCGAAAGGGCAGTATTGGTATCGTGATGCGCCACTCGCCCTATCCTCCACGACTCAAACGGGGCCGCACTGTCGATGCTGTGGTGATGGGGCCGATGGAGGAGAGGAGTATCGGTATTACTATGGGCGCCTTTTCCTACCCTCCGCAGCCTAATCTTTGTTAGTGGCGGAGCAATATACCAGATCCGCCGCTGGGATCAGGAAAGCTAGTGTTTCTGAGTGCTCGTTTATAGGACACGGGGGCGTCTGGTACGCATGTGAAGTTAGAGGCAGTGGAGAAGGGCGCACTATGTGTTTTGTGTGCCTTACCTGAGAAGGAGATGAGGGGAACTGTATTCCTATCCCGAGAAGAGACCGCCATGGGACGACCCGACGCTGGTGGAGCAGCAGATGTGTGCGAAAGCGATCCCGTGGCCCTGCCAGTATGCGGCGAAGGGGAACACCATGGGATTTTAGTTGGTGCGAATCCAAGATAACCCGTCCTTGCCTTCACAAGGCGGGTATGCGTAGACATTTCCCCATTAAAAAGAAAAGATTACTTGAGTCATGTCATGGGGAGCGCAGGCTACCCTCAAGCTGGTGGCACAGAGGTTCATCTGGCCTGGAATTAAGCGGTATTGTAGGCATGGGCAAATGAGTGTCAGCACTGTCAACGATCCAAAGTATCTTGGTACTCTTCAGCACCGCTCGCATCATTCATGCTACATTCAGCAACGCTTCTAGCATATACATCTTGACCTGATCGGTCCCTAACCATTATGTTTTGGTTTAGGTACTGCCTCACGATTGTCGAACGCGTCATTGGCCTTAGGCGTACATCACCACCCTAACGAATGGATGGATTTCACGCCACGGATGTCCAGAATATATCAACACAGACCACGGCAGACTTTTCCTATCGCACACTTACAAGGAACTTGCCACGCTGGTCAGTGCAGCGTATTCTATCACCCAGCTGCCAATGGTTTCGTGGAACGACTGCGCTGCCCACTGAATTCCCCCATCTTCATCATTCTTCAAACATGATCTTTTACTAAAGTAGCTCCTCGGTATTCACAACGCCTGAAAAAAGGACTTGCAATCATCGGCATCAGAACTAGTCTACGGCGAACCACTCCATTTGCCTGGGCAGTTTTTTTCCCCAAGTCCCAATACGGAGATGGACGTGACCACCGTGACTGTTAAACGACGCGCGCACGTCAGCAGATTGACTCTACAACTTACGTCTTGGCATGGTAGTTCCAGTTGAATATTTTATTTGTCCAAAGACCTCAGAACTTCCTTTGTCCGTCAGGGTACCGCAAAAAGACCACCCAAAGCACCCTATTTATGTCCTTTCAAAGTCGTGAGACGTGACTTCAAAGCATTCGACGTAGAAATGCAAGGCAGGTCGCAAAGGATCTCAACTGACCGCCTAAAACCAGTGTATGTTGCCAAAAACCGCAGAGACCATTCCACAAAACCGGAGTGACTATGGTCAAACTACCGCCAAAACAACCAAAAGCGGACGCACTGTAAGGTTCCGTAGTTACGGTCGCAGCGGGGAGTAATGTGGCGAGTAATTTAGTAGCTAGAACGGACCTTAAGATCACACCACCATTACGTCATACATCAGACGATGTACTACGTCGCCGATTAGTAACGCCCGCTCATTAGGGCGCATGCGTTCCCATTGATCGCAGCGCTAGCAGAGTTCAATTGCCACCTGTGTAGTTATTGTTCTTATCGATGGCGGCGTGGGCCGATAAGACAAACACAGCGTAATGTAATTGTATTGAATGCAATAAAACACTTTTTTGTACTTTTGTCTAACTTGTACCCGCGTGTTAATCAGTATAGTTATTGGTGGTCTGCAGTAATTTAGTTGCTGAATTTAGTGGCATACGATCCTATTCCTATGCACTTACAGGATCAATATGTCATAATTTAATAAATGTAAAAACGTTTTAAAAATTCTTGCATTACAAAGACAAAACACGTTATTGATGATTAACCTAAACCTAGTACAAGTGGTATAAAATGTATTTCCCTTGAGTAGACCGACATTTTACGGAAACGACAACGATATCTTTAAAGATTTAGGGGATGAGGAATTGTAATGACTTAACTGAGGCATACCTAAATTCATTATAGATTTTGAAAGAAAAAGAAATTTTCATTAAGTAGAGCAGTTCGCAAAATTTTATAGATCGTAATTACAGAAAAGGTATCCCCAAATATACTATAGTTATAAAGTTACATGTGCCTAAAATAATACTAAATTTTATACCCTTATTTTATAAGTGTTCATTGTGCCTAATTGTAAATTACAACTCACCTAATTAGTACCAATTAAATAACATTTGCTTAATAAATATGTGTTTTTCCTCAATTATACATTGACTGGACGCATCGTAGCCTGCATCATTGCGGAACCGAACCTACCATCAACGAGGTTAGACAGCACTACTGGGTGATCCGACTTCGACCCACCACGAAAAAGTTTCGCATCAGAAAAGCACAACCATCAGTGCCAGCGACCGATAACCATCCCGGTACACGTCTCGCTCATCACCAGAGACCGTTTACCTTCACTGGTCTGGACTATTTTGGGCCACTTTCCGTCACTGTGGGACTTCAACATCAGAAGAGATACGTGGCTCTCTTCACCTGCCTCACATCTAGAGCTGTCCACTTAGAAGTTGTCACAAACCTCAGCGCAGACTCCGCAATACTGGCATTAAGAAGATTTGCAGCTCGCCGAGGGTGCTCTACCGAGATTTACTCCGACAATGGCCCCAACATGCCCGGCGCAGACAAGGAACTTCGGGAGGCTTTTCGAGCAGCCACTAGACGCAGCATA
>DWHP01006172.1:0-11543 GCA_018247895.1 Parnassius honrathi | reverse complement strand
AAGGCCTTCGCAATGTCCAAACTAACGGCCAATGCCTCCCCCTTGGACTCTACTGCCTCCGCCCATCTATGAGTTAGTTAGACCAGAAGATCACCAGCTGATCGACCACGGCGAAAACCGTATTGGCGGTCACTAATCAGCTGGTGTTAGCATCGATGGTTCTGTGATACGATAATTCTTCATATTCAATTCAATCAAATAATGAAGAGTCAAAAGTACGTCACACACGTCACGTGTACTACCGTATTTCAATTTGAAGGTTATACTTAGCCAGTATAACTACAGGCCGAGATATATTTCATCTTAGTTCTTAGTGATGATAACGCATCTGTTGTTTAAAGTTGGCCGCAGACTTTCATCCAAGGACTGCAGTAGCCACTCACTATCAGGTTGACTGTTCGTCCGTTTTTCAATTCATTTTTCCAGAACAAAACGTAGATCCTGGTGCACCTATTCAAAGCAGATGGTGTCCGCCGAGGGTTTTAGCCGCTAAAAGTCTGGAATAACATTCTCGTTACCCCAGCAACGAAAGGTACTGAGGATTTCCCCATGATAAAAAGGCGTCAATTTGCTAAAATAGCCACTTACCATCCAGTTGGACTATTAGTTGGCTTGTCACTTGAGTTGTATAAAAAAGGTGTAAACTTAAAAGCGACGCATCGCATGTCATTAAAGTAATAAACGGCCTTGTTTTTATGTCTTGAACCACTTTACAAAAATGGAAAATAACACAGTATTCACTCGTTATTTCTGACTTTCTTGAGCCTTTAAGTAAACATGTCATTCCACATTGAAGCATCAGTGCCCCCAACCGGTTATGAAGGACGTTCTTTCAATGTTCGCGTCGCAAGGATTGACCTACAGGACCACTTCTGAATGAAGAAAACCGCGCCAATTAAGTGGAATGGTTCTGAATGCGTGCGCTATAAATTTTGCACCTAATGGAACACTTTCTTTGGGTAAAAATTACCTTTAACGCGAATAGTAAGCTGTTTGCTCAACACATAAATCTAAGCGAATTACTTTAAGACAACACTATTATATATTTAATCAATATGGAAATACAGAAATGAAAATTAAAAATAAAAGCATTTTTTATGTGTTTTATCTTAATATTAATATGCTTTTCTTTACGTTTTAGTGCAGTGTAAAAATAATATATCGGATTTTATTAGAACGGGTAACGTGACTTTGAAAAGGAGATAGTAAAGCCCAACATCATCGCTCCGTTCGAGGTGTGCAAAATGTAAGCAGACGGAACAAACGAGCATGAGGCTGGTATTTACAATTTAGGATGATCACTTGATCATCATGAGATATCGCAGATGCGTTGCCAAATTTCCTTAAAGATCACAGCCGTCACAACAGAACCGACAGCAGATTCCGAAAATAGCCACTCGATGCAGTAACCTCCTGGAAAACCACACACAACCACAACTATCCACATGTTATGTCTATATAGGTACGTTATATATGGAGTTACGAATTTTGTTTATCCAGTCTGTTCTTCGGAGCGCTCCTCGTATTGTATGTCAGTAAAAAAAACAGAGGTGCAACGACTCTTCGCAAGGTCAATAGATTGGGTCAAAGAAAAAGGTCGGTCATCGATGATTTTAGCCCTTATTCACTAGACGTAGACATGCAGAAAAAGCTGCAATAAATGCAATGCAATGCTGCATAAAATAGAAGGATATTTTTTATAGTTCGCCGCTCTATTTACAATTTTTGAAGTTATTAAACACAATTATTCCAATACAATGTTGAGAATATAAAAATATAACTTTTATTAGAGTTTACAAAAATCTTCAGAATAATGGTTAGGTTACATATCTAAGCATCCATATTACTGAGCATATGATATAAAATAGACATAAAAAGTGTTGCGAAGAGGCAATAGGATTCACTCGCTCATTGGAATAATAATCATAAGATTTTGTGAATTATTCATGATATTATTGTAAAGAACATATTACAAAAGCGCTGTCGCTAATAATCATTTCTAAATGTCTTTCAGTATTGTTAATATCATTATAATAAGTAAGAACTTCGAAAAGTTAAATTAAAATTGTAATTATTGCAATTTATCAAAATAAAATATATTTATTTAGTTTAATATAACCATAAAATAGATAAGTAATATTAATCAAAGGATAATTAGGTATGACAAAAAAAATATAGGTATTATAGGTTTCCCAAGAGTAATGATTACGGTAGTCCTACATCGAGAAACATCAACATTATAAAAACTTCAGACGAATAAAACATAACATACACATAAGCAAGCATATTGAATTTTGTCCAATTCTTGAGAATTTAAAACAAGTTATTCCATTTTAACACTTATAATGTCGGATTTAATTTTCTTATGTATTATGTAAATTTTTATTTTAAATTTTCCTTTCAACATCAAGGTCGCATTGTGTTATCGCAAGGTCGTTTGAAGATTTAAAGTATCCGAAACAGGTAAATAATACATGCAATGAACTTTAACGTTTAAGTTCGCTGTGTATTATTATAAAGTTTCTGAAACAAGTTAATTAACCTGTTTGGGATACTGTAAATCTTTAAACGATGTAACTAAAAGGAAATTCACTTTAATTGCTCCTAAGAAACGAATAACAATATCAAATCGGTACTGATATAAAGATGCCGTGTGGCGACGTACGACAATCCATCACCCTTCGTTCTTCCAAGTCCTTCTTACAAACTAAGAGGCCCTGTCCAACAGTGGACCTTCACAGGTTTTTTTAACATGGGGAAATGCTTACGCATACCCGCCTCGTGTAGGCAAGAACAGGTGTTGTCGGACTCTCACCGACCATAACCCCATGGTGTTCCACCTTCATCACATATTGGCGGGGCCACGGGAACGCTTCCGCATACGTCCGCGGCCCCACCAGCACCGGCCGCCCCATGGCCATAGGGCCAGGGGCCAGGACAAACGAGCATTCAGAAGCACTAGCCTTCCTGACCCCAGCGCCGGTTCTGGTCTATGGCTCTGCCGCCAACCAAGATTCGGCTGCGGGGAGTAGGGAGAGCGGTGCCTCGCAATACCGACATTCCTCTTCCCCCAGCAGCCTCACCGCCACCGCATCAACCCGTTTGAGTCGCGGAGGATAGGGCAAGTAGAGCATCGCCATACCAACACTCCTCTTCCTCCACGACTCCACTTCGGCTGCAGCTGTAGGGGAGAGCACACCCCTCCTGCAGCCCAACAGCACACATCCGAAGTGGGCTCGCCAAGCCCACTCTGAGTGGCCACTTCGGGACGGCCCTTCACCTCAGGCCAGCCAAGTGGGTTCCTCTTAGTTCACCGCGGATGACCAAGCCACGGGTACTAAGCCTCCCCGCCACGACAAGGCGGGAACCCGTTCGGGGGGACCTTTACAGGCTGATGGTTAACAATTAGAACACACGCTATCTAGAGTCTAGTCTAGTCTCGTGTTGTTTACTTTTCTAAAAATAATCCAGATAATTTCATATGTTACGGCTAAAAGCCGCAGTGCAAACACAACTAGAGTTTACTGGCTGTACTACGTGCAGCTGATTGAGGTTAAACTAAGATGTATTCGAGTAAACCTGGGTTTAACCGGCTTTGTGGGTTAATCCAAATAATAATATAAATAAGATAAATTTCCGCGGCTTAGGTTACTTGATACAAGCTTTCGTATTTTTGACAAAGTTAACAGAGTTCATAGTTATTTGAATTATTTTATAACACATCTACTATTTTTAATATTTTTTATTATAACGTAACTTAACATAAACACTCACACCTGTCACCCAGAGGAGTAGGCAGAGACTACAGACCTCCATTTGCACCTCTCTCGCCTCCTTCACATTCATATACCTACGCATACATGCTCGTCGGTTAAGGGTACTCCTAATTTGGCCCGTTTTCACTAAATCGCTAATTTGGTCGATAAATTTTCGCCTAGGACGTCCCTTTCCGACTGTGTTATCTGTACTCTGTTTGACAAACCTGACTGAACCCTTCGACCGCGCATGGAACAGCCAGTACTGTCCCTTCGACCAGTGTAACTCCACAATTCATAATCCTGGACTGAACAGATCTGCACTTTCGAACGGCCGCGCGTGCAGGGCCTGGTTCGACATTCGTCTCCGTCTACTAGCTTTACACAAATCCTTTCTCTCACATCAAATCCGCTTGTCACCAGCGGATCCGAGAACTGTAGTGAATAAAAGATATAATAAACGTAAGACAGCAATATTGATGGATATGTCTAAAAAAAGCGCAATTGAATAAGAATACTAACAAAGAAATAAAGCCAAGAAACTGATTCTATAAGTGGCAAGAGGAAGTTGATATCTACGAAAGGCAAAGGAAAAGGAAAAAAAAACAAAGAAGGTTAGCAACCTTTTTTATCATTTTTCCAAGGAAAATAAATCCGACGACGAAGATTGCTTCTGTCTCGCTTGTTTAGAAACTTAGTAAACAGTTGACCAAATGAGATGATGATCCAAAAGTGTAAAATATGGTCACATACTGAATGCGTCAACAATGATGCAAATTAGGAGTGCCATAATTGTGAGGCTAAGTGAAAGACTAATACCGAATAATCTGATTATAAAAAAAGATTATCCTACGTAGGTTACTCAATAAGTTTTGAGATGTTCGAAATTTAAAAATGGAACGCACCCGTATTATATGTTTCTAAAAAGAAATTTTATTTAAAAATAGAACTCCATAAGCTAATTGCTCAATATTACAAAAAACAAAGTCTATTACTTCTCCTGCAAATCTTATTTAAAACGATAAATCTTAACCGTGAACATTTGCGCGTTATGATCTATTATGATTTTAAATTTGGTTTAACCGAACAATTAAGTTTACAACGGTTTTAATCAGCATTAGGGGACTCAGCTCCATCATGCAAATCAACAATTTTTGGTGGTTTGCTGTATTTAAAAGGGGTAAAATTAACCTTAAAATGACCAAGAACCGGGGCCCCGCATACAGCAATAACGGCAGAAAATGTGTGAACTACTGAAATGTTGGTGTGAGAAGACCCACGAATAACATATACGGACATCGAAAACATATTAGTTCGGGGAGCATTCATACCATCCTACATCGACATCTTGGAGTGAGGAAGCTTTGTTTTCGATGGATCCGCCGTTTGCTCTCCGAAAGCGAAAAACAGACTCGTATGGATTGGTGCCATGAAATGCGTCTACGTTTTGAAAACGGGGCATCTAGGCGTGTTTCAGAAATTGTTACTGGTGACGAAACATGGATCTGTCAATATGATCTGGAAAATAAAAGGCAATCATCGGTATTGGTCTACTCAAAAGGACAGTTATCGACAAAGCTGTATGTAGATATATCTTCACAATATCTTTCAGCCCGCCTACGTGGTCGAAAGTATCAACTGACAAATTTTGTTGAAATCTCTGTGATTCATATAAAATACACAATAGTAAGTTAAATCTAGATACTAATGCAGAGAACATAAACGAAATGTACATGTGGTTGTAGCAATTTCAAAACTTCCCCTAACTGCCTCACAATCGATTACGATAAAATAAGTTCCAGCTTTTTACAGTATAGGCTTGTTATCAATTTATTCCTTATTATTATATTTTTAATTATTTATGTTCAATTTCTAAAAGAGAACTTTACAAAATATACACGTGTAACCCGCCTTTTTATTTTGCTTAATTGCTTATTAATAAATTGTTAAAGAAATTAATATAAATATTTTAACGAAATAATAAAACTATTTTGTTAAAACTATTTTAATACAAGAATTCTCCGTCGAAAGAAAGTCTAATTGTCTTCGTCTTTGTAATGTTCTTTCGAGGAAAAACTATTGATCGCTGCAAGTTGAAAACGTTGACCTTAGGCAATCATACACATACCCTACGAACTACTCTAAAATACTATACAGTTCGTTTCGTCTAAGCTTAATTGAGTCACGCGAAAACAAACCGGTAAAGCGGGCTTTAATGCTAAGATTTATCGCTGAATACCAAGGAAATGCCAAACGATTTAAAAGAAGACTGCTCAATATTCATGACAAACTTATATGAAACTTTGTGAAGATCTAAAAAGTGAAATAGATACGTTTTCCAGTTCTGTCAGCTCCTTTTTAAAAAGGATATGTTGGATTTACTTTGGTTTTATTATTAATTCGAAGCAAATTACAGCGAAGATGTTAAGCTCAAAATTTCTATGAAGACTTACAATGGTGTGTCAATATAGAGGATGATATCGACGCATTTTTTCGGCATTTGAGATAAAAAATGATAAGGAATAGATACTTATAATGATTTAGGTGTAAATGGTAAAAAATAGATTGATTTATACGTAATCTGATTGATTTTATAAAATAAAAATTACAACATGCATTACATTTTATTCTAAAATCTACAAACTCATTTAAGAATAAATAGCAAAGTGGTAATCATTTTCATAATACATTTAGAGAAAAGGAATCACTTGGAGTAATGCCTATTGAGAACAATTCCTTGTATTGGCTCCATTTAATATACCTTTATATCCCATACAGTTCTCTAATTTAATTATCTTAAAATAAAAACCTTAATATTTCTTCACAGATCTTTCAGAAAAATCGCTTTATCCTGAAAGTGACTTCATGTAGATTAGTTCTGGTTTGCAAAACTACATCATGTATCATGCGTACCAAAATCAATTATTGTAAAACATTTATAAGCCTAAATCTTTTCAAGAGTTTTTACAGCACCAACGTATTTAATAAGTAAAGTAATAAGAAGGGAAGTGTTCGCCGTGTATAATGTTTCAATGGGAATGCGAACATGTTCCGAACTTCAAATCATGTCCTTGTAATATTTTTAATTTCGGTTTTCTAGCGTACTGTGAACTTGGCTCTTGGCGAGCGTCTAAGTAATTTTAACCCACCAAAACACGAATGTGAAAAGTGGGCCAATTTCGGTACAGACGACGTTCGAGATTATAAATAGCATATAAAATGTTTTGATCTGAACTGGAACCAAGTATCATAACAGTTCAAAGATATATCTTCATAATATATTCCAAGAAGACGACAATAAAAGAGAAATATCCCAAATAAATAATAATTATCACAGTGTTTGCGGTAGATATGGTCACATGCATCGTCTACCATCATACGACTCTCTATACGATTTTTTTAATATCCAGCGATTGTCTTTGAGGAGACAATTTGCCGAGCAAGTTTTTTTGCACAAGATTGTGCATTCTCGTATAGAGTGCCCAGAGTTATTAAGGCTAATTAACTTCAAAGTGTTCAAAGAATTTTCAGGTTAGCCGTACACAAGAATAACACTTCCTTTTTCAACCCTGTTGTTAAAATGTGCCGTGATTACGACGAGATTAAGCATAGTAACGTACATCTAGATATATTCGATAGCAGCCTGGTTAGATTTAAAAGAAATTTGCGTGTTTCTCTTAACATTTAATGTATTTGTTATCTGTTCAATTTTGCTAAGACTAAGATTATACTGTAGTTATATTACTATGCTGTGTACACTTTTTTGGATTGTAGTTTAGATCAACACTAATATACTTTTAATTTTAGACCTTTATATAACTACTGTCTGTTTGTGTACCTTATTCAATAAAATAAAAAATAAAAATAAAAGTAGCGTTTTTGGCGTTTAGAGGCACTATATGGGAAACTCTCTTGAATCCCATTTGTCACACTCCATGTGTATGGAATGTAACAAATGGGATTCAAGAGAGAGATCCAAATGCGACTCACGGAGTGTAGAGGCAAGGAGAACCTTCTCACATGGAGAACCGTTGAAAAGGTGGCCATCTATAAGCAGTTAATAACAGTTCGAAAATTCCACAACAGCGCTAGAGTAGCTACACGGTATGAAATGAACTTAGCAGTAATCGACGGAGTGAAGTGTGTTGAGTTGAGGAATTTAATATTCGTGGTGACTAGAGTAGTTGACGAAACTGCAGTATTTTAAAACCTCAACTACTCACGTTGTCTAAGATAATTTAGTAAATATAACCTACAAAGAGTCGCCGTGAAACAAGTTAACAGAAAATAAAATAAATGTTAACTGAAAATAAAAATTTTGAAAACAATAAAATAATTATTATAAAAAAGAATTATGGTGAAAGTTATCTCAATAAAGAGTTATAAAAAGTTCTTTGAAATTTACCCTCTAGCTACAGTGGCGCCACCTCTATTTAACGCGTTCCTATGGATACTATTTAATATACACAGGCGGTTCTCCTTACCTCTACACTCTATGATGCGACTATTTGAAATGCCAAAAAGATCGCATCACTTCTGATTTTTTCAGAGATTGCATTATAACCAAACTCTAGGCGTCAAATTTCTCGACTCGGAACAGCAACTAACCGTTGGTAGGTCTATTAGTGGTGGGTAGCTTCCGAACAACTTGACCGATTGAGGTTATATTCACATATCGGTCAGTAATTCATATCTATGCTAGTATCCGATAGATGGCGCTGTAGTGAAGTTATTGATAAATTCTATATTTTAAGGATGAAAATGACTCGTATTTATATATTACGTTGTTTTAGCGCATTCACATAAAATAATGTCCTTGCGGCCAGCCCCAACGCAGACTAGCCATCTGCGAAGAGCAGAATTATGGTGCCCAAGTGTATGCGCAAGCACAGGTGCTCTCTCTATTCCCTCACTCTCACACTCCGATGGGATGGTAAACCGACATGACCGGAGAGAGATCAGGAGCACGACCAACGGCTTTACGTGCTTTTCGAGGCACGGGGATGAGACACAGCCAACTTCCCGACTCCGTAACTGAGAATGAAAAATTTCATAATTGATTAGTTAGGCCCGACCCGGGAATCGAACCCAGGACCTCATGATCAGCAGCCGCACTATTACAGCCACTGGACCAACGAGGCAGTCACCACATAAAACATTCGTTAGTCAATAGTTCATCTTTGCTAGGACGCAAGAGCTGACGATGTAGTCAAGTTACTAATTCTATATATTTTTGAGGACGAAAAGGACTCGAATTTTCTTATTATGTTTTAGCTGCAAAAAAGAAAATTACAAAATCTGAATGCGACAGGTGGCGCTTTGATCAAGTTATTAATACATTTAATTTTATACTAACACTCAAACAAAGTCCGGAGTCTCTTAACACCACCTATAGAAAAGACAATGAAACTTCTACTATTCCAGCTATATGTAATAATCTCCAACCGTGGTAGCTCAAATGATTAGCGTTCGCTGTAAATTTCACAGTACGCGAGCAAACCGGGTTCGATCCCCGCAGGCACCCATGAAATTGTCAATTGCAATTTTAAGTGCTGATTTACCATGTGCTCGGCGGGGAAGGAAAACATCGTGAGGAAACCTGCATGTGTGAGAAATAAGAAAAAAATATTCGAAGACATGTGAAGTTCGCCAACACACATTGGGGCAGCGCGACGGACACCTCCTTGCTCTAATACCCTCTCAGAAATAAGGGTAGGCCTGTGCCCAGCAGTGGGACGTATATAGGCTGTAACTTTAACCTTTAATAATGTTTAACGTAGTGTCATATACACTCAAACAAAATAATATAATGTGTATACAAATGGATATAACAATTCCGCAATTACAATTGTACTTACGCCATTGCCGGTATCCCTGGACCAGATGATCTGGGGAGGAGGAGAGCCGCCGGCGACACAAGTCAGCAGCAGATCGGAACCTTCAACCACTTGTCCGTTTTCAGATGCTGTGAATCCTGAGAAGAAAAAATTTTTTTTTGTAATGATTTAACAGTGACAACCTATAATTTGTCCCGTGCAACATGCAAATCCAAAAACAGTACAAACCAAGCAGAGGCGACTGATGGTGCAAATATACAATATGACTGATTTTTTTACACTGTTTAGTATTTAAATATATTGTTATTTACATAATATTCCTTCAAAGACAGAATCACTTAATCCCCGTCGGCTTTGTATGCAACCGTGAGTTCGTTGCTCACAGAGGACAGAGGCACAGATCAACTAATAATTATTGACAGAGGCATAAATAGGTACATCACTATTTTATATATATTAATCGAATTATTTGGCATTGTACTTTCTTTTGGAGAGTATTGGGGCTTACGCATACCCTTCCTAAATATTTTTTTAGATTCAATTGACTTGTTTGGATTTTTATTTTACATACTTAAAAAATCTATGGGAATATTATTTAGCATGTTAGACAGAATAATATACATTCTCTTACCATTCTGAGTCAGTGCCCACCATTTTATTTACAGTTTCGCAGATTATAAATAGGATAATTAAGTTGGCAACCGCAGTTTTTTATTTTTCGTTGTTTTTAGAAAGACACCAACGGGACAATATGGGATTGTGGATACTCTTACGGCGCTACGTGGTCACCGCCATTACACTGATAATATCAACAAATAAGTAAGGTACTAAGTGACTTGTCTACTTACTAATAATCTTTGGTGCTTCGAAGATATCCAGCGTGTGCTCGACCGAAGCTTTATTGGTTTGCAGCACTTCGCATTTATAGGTATCGCTGTCGTTGAGAGCCACATCTCTGATCAAGAGGTCCGTTGAGTTGGCAGGACTGCAATAAAAATTAAGCTGACGTCTAGTTACTTTTTGAAATGTTAGCGTAACGTTTTACCATTACAAAGGTCCAATTTTAATGATTATTTTTTTAATAAAATTCATTACACTTGAGTGGTGGTTTCAAATAAATATGGAGATAAAATTTCACCCCTGAGGATGGAAAAATAGGGGTGTAGTTTTTAATAGAACTATTCAAACAACCTTCACGGACAACGTATATCAACATACAGGAATATCAATATAAAAATCTAAAAAGAATAAAATATTGTTTCTTTATAGCTTTGGAAGCCTGGGCTTTAATACCTTTTTACATTGTATCTTAACACAAGACGATGCGATGTTTGGCGACCTATTCGGTTTAGCATTAGAAGTATGACATTTAAAAAAAAGGGTGAGTAAAAATATAATATATTACTAAAATATTACGACTGAGATGACTGATATACCATAAACATCCAGTAATTAAACTTATAAATAATAATAAAAATATAATTTTTAATCCCCATCATGCAAAAAAATAAATTAAAATCATTAATTATTAAATATACTTATAAACGAATTCATCAAACATTGTTAAACCTGTAGAGAAATATTGTCAAAAAATATATATTTAAACTTATTATTCTTACTATTTCTAAAATTAAATCCTTAGAATCCGGCTAAAGAAATATTTCTACATAAAGAAGTTATAGGAATGTATAAACTAATCCCTCCTTTATAACAAATATCTTGATTATCATTAATTATATGAATAATTACTCCAGCACATATAAGTAATAAAGCCTTAAACATAATATGAGTTAATAAATGAAAAAAGCCAACTCCAGTAATCCTATTCTTAAAATTCTTATTATTAATCTTAATTGTCTTAAAATCTATGATGCAATATTTTTTAAAATCAAATTCATAATTAGCAGAAATTCAAGCTAATATTATTTAGCCAGTAAATCCATTATTGATT
>DWHP01006171.1:0-11543 GCA_018247895.1 Parnassius honrathi | reverse complement strand
GTATAAACTGTATTATACATGAATAAAAATATAAATAATATATTTTTATAAGCATCTTCATGTTATTATATTTCATTGGTGGTCGCATATACCGCAATTTAAATTCGCCGTTACCATTTACTGGCAATGTAGATAGCATTCAGTAAAATATTTATATTCTTAACTTAAATATCGTATGTTTAGACATACTCTCTTTTAGACTCGTACAAATTAGGTTTTATTCATCAATGTAAGTGACTAAAACGTGGAAATTTTTAACGTACGTTATTTTAGCTCATTCTTATTAGTTCACTGCTGTATAGACTAAAACACAAGTTAATTAAAATGCAATAGTGCTACACGTTTACATAAAACATATGTAAATATGTTATTTAAATTTGGTATTAAAATTAAAACAAGGTTTTTACGTTATTTTATAACAATATTATTTCGATAACGAAATTAGTTAGAAAAATGCCGAAAAGATCAGTAAATAGAGTTTTTCTTCAACATTGTATTATTAGTTAAAATGTCAATTTATCCGAAATGTTGAAATGTTGCCTTTTACGTTAGCACAACAGATTAGCGCCCGTCACAAGTTCACTGCCGAACATAGGCTTCTGCCAATCACAAACACGGTCCTGAGCCACCAAAACAACCAATAAAATGAATTTCACAAATGCTCCAAAGATTGCTGGCACGAAAAGATAAGATGATTTAAAAAATTAACCTAACTTTACATGGAAAAGATGCATTCTGATTTGAGTCTTACAAGGTAAATATATAGAATAATTAATGATCCTAATAGAATAGTCACCTGCACCAGATTAACTAAGCTTATTTGAGACAGTATACGGCAAACTCCCAGATGGCTCTTTTGCTACGAGGAAAATAGGAGGGATATGGTAAATATAAAAGTTTTATTGGTGCTCCGTGGCAGCTTAAGAACTTTCACACTTTTTACTCTAATAATGGGACTCTTGTTATAGTTCTTCGCCACTACTATTACACATTATTACAAATACAGCCTGGTAGATAGCATGTAAAATGCTCTGCGAACTTTTCGAATGTTTATTGAATCCTACTGAAAATTACAGCGTGCTGTCTCATTTCCAATGTTTTTACATTAAACCACTTATGATTCAAGCCTGTCATAATTGGCTCTAAATAAGGGAGTATCGTGTTTAAGCCTAGAAGGTAAATCTAGGTTCGTGTTGTCAGATAATTCCAGATTGATTTTATATAATGATAATGAAAGAAAAGCCTACCTGAAATATTAGGTGTGTTATTTACGCAACCTGCTTAAAATAAAATGGTTTTATACGGTGGAGGCGTACATGCTTGGTCAGGATTTTTTCCGAAAGCCTCACTGTCTTAATGCGTATAGAAAATGATACTTTGACCGCCGAAAGGTAAGTAGTGGAAATTTTTAATTGTCATGATTTATTTAAGGTAAATTTGAGTGGAGAATACGATATTTTTCCAGGATAAGATTTGAGTAGTGGTGAAGCTAGGGCTCCAAGCTGGGGCAAGCCCAAGGTATGGTTTTGTTTTTTTAGCAGTTTTTAAAATACGTCAATCTTGATCGGTCTGCACTCCTCAGTTTCATAATCAGTTCTGTCGAGAACGTGTTTAATAAAGCATACAGAAGGCATACTACTGCTAGATAGATTTTATGACATATCAGCGCGCCTCCGCGTCTCGATTAACTTCATACCTAACGTGACCATACGTCCCACTTTAGGCGGGACGTTCCCGATTTAAAGGTTTGTGTCGCGCTATCCCCAAAATACGTAAAAATGTCCCGCTTTGACAAACAAAAGCGTGACAATCATGCAAACCCTGTCACCCGTGCCATCATTATGACACCGCGCGTACCAGGTTTGCATAGCTTGTCTAGTTACGTGATTATTCTGAAAAGCTACACTTTTGAATTTAAAGTTACGAAGTGACAATTTTTAATTAATCTACAATAAATTATCAAATAACATAAGATACTTCCAATTAGTAGTTATTTGATCAACTCAAACAACTATGTGTTTTATTTATAAAACTATATTAAAGGGTTCCAGATTGAATTTTGGTAACGGCGTAAGTGTAATACTAACATATACAATAAGTGAAATACTACTGCTACTGAGAATTTTGTGACGGAAAAACCCAATAAATGATTCTTGATCCGACTCGGGTTTCGAATTTGGGACCACATGATCAGCAATTGCGTTTACTGCCATTAGACCAAGAAGGCAGTCAAAAGTGTTAGAACTACAATATTTTAAAAGGCGTCCCGCTCTGAGGAAAAAATTAATGGTCACTAAAAAGCCGGGCTTTTTATCTCCGTACTAATTGCTATTTATACAATCGTAGTTATATTTCATTATAGAACATTTTGCTACAGGTTGGAAAGGGAGCGATCGCCTTCTCGAAAGCCCGGTAAAAAGCCCACGCGTGCGAGGGAGAAAACCAATCGCTCAATTCGACTCTCCTTATATGTATGACAGCAGTATTCGTAAGGCTACGAGGTCGAACAGAGTGCTCGGGAAATTTGAAATAGTTTGAAACAGTTTACAAGTTATTTTATTACTTGATATAATTGATTGATTCATCTTAATGAGGCAAGCCGGGCTTCTGGTCTTGTATAGAGGCTACACCACTGATTACAAATACAATTCAATGTCTTTATGAGAATAAATAAAATTTAGAATATTTTTGTGTAGATAAGAGTCTTTGTTAATCTATATTCTTCAGGGAAATAGACCATTTCATTCATAGGTTTTGTATGAAGTAGGGTTCAACACCGGGAAACCCCTGTACCGAAAATACCGGAAACTCCGGGTTCTTTGGAGACAATAACGATGGCCTTCAGCAGCAGCCTACTGAATGGGTTTCGCCATATTCGGTCAACTGCAAATTTTAGAATATGCCACACACATACGTATATATGCAAAGTGTTAGAGAAAAATTGAAAGCAATTATTTTTTTATCTTGATATCTCGAGGACCTTTGACAGGGTCTAGTACGCTGAATACTAGCCAAACTACTAGCAATGTCTCTGTTATCGTTTTAGTTAGCGTACGGCTTATCTTCCGGTTTGATTGGCTGAATAAGGGTCTTTTTTAGTGAACGGTTTCGGAGTTGTTGTTGAAAGCCTTGGATGAAAGACTCTAAGGGGTTTTTTATTCGAAACTCTCTTTCTGTTACGTATCAATGATAGCACAGTTATGGAAAGACATCAGCGGAGTGCTCGGGCCAGAGGAAATCATAGCAAGAAAAAGAAACTTATGGTCAAGCGTGTAAATCTGTCACTGGAAGCAGTCTCTTCAAAATTATATTCTCATTAAAAAAGTACAATTAAATATTCCTTGTTTTTGCCTTTTAATACTAGATACTACTAATGTAACCAGTCGTACCTTTGACTATTACTTTCTCTTTCACTGATTCCACTATCATTGAACAAACCCTAGCTCTAACCAAACGTACCAAAAAATAGCCGAAAGTCCCGATTCCTTTGAAGACAAATACCGAAATTCTCGGTTCTTAAATAGAGGTACCGTTCGAAATTCCTTACAATGATGTAATAAAAATACGAAATACTATTTAAGTATTAATTTTGATGATACACGTCATATCAAAAGAAGCTATCACTGTATCGAAAATATTTGTAATATCATAAGTGCACAAGCTAACACAAAAACACTCGTTCGTTGAATTCCTATTTCTCATATATTCCTTTGCAATTACATATCCAATTATAATATATAGGGACAAGCACAACAGATACACCTAGACCCAAAAACAAACATAATTTCACTAAAATTTTCGTGTACGTATGACATCGTTGTTTGTTAACCTGTGAAGTCTCTCTTCTTTCCCTAAAGAAAAAACCGAAGTTTTCGAATTCGCGTTAGTTACGTAAGTTTAACACAAGACGATTACCATATATTGTTTTTCGAAGTGGAATAGTAGATAGTCGTGGAACCTAATAGTGGTAAGACATAGTCAGACCAAGCGGCGCCTTCTACCATTCGACCGCTCGTAAAAGTAAAAGTCAGTCATTCCACAAAACAGCGAAGGGTGCATTATTGTTACAATTCAATCTGTAAGTTGATTACGCACGGGGAAAGAAAACACATTATTTTTTATTGGCGCCGTTGTCTTACTAGTTCAAAAAATCACGTTGATTTGATCACACCGTATATTACAAAACGATTTACAGTTCAGTAATAGGCATTATTCCAATGATAATGAATACTACAATCATCATCATCGTCGTCATCATTACAGCCCTTCACAAGTTCACCGCTTAACATAGGCCTCTCCAAAGGAATGCCACAAAGCACGGCCCTAAGCCACCTGCATCTATCGACTTCCTGCACGTCTTACCAGGTCGTCGCTCCATCTAAAGGGTCTCTACTCTTCGCCTACCGGTACGAGGCTGCCACTCGAGAACCTTTTTTCCCCATCGGTTGTCGGATCTTCAAGCTATATGGCCTGCCCTTTGCCACTTCAGCCCACTGATGCGTTGGCGTATGTAAGTCACTCTGCTTCTACTGCGGATATCCTCATTTCTACGTTTATCACGTAGAGAAACCCCGCGCATAGCCCTCTCCATAGCTCGCATGCCGACCTTGAGCTGAGTCTCAGACCCATAAGTCATCACAAGCTACACGCACTGGTTGTACAATCTCGTTGTACAACTAGTGTGTGTTACTAGTAGTAACGCTGCCCAGTCGAGTTGAATCCGTCGACGTCGATTGACCTCTCGATCGAAGTTGGACTTACTTAGACGGACTAATTGTTCCAGATAAACATTCTCGTCAACAACATCTAGCTTTGGAGCCTTGGTTCCGCTCGATCGCAGTATAACGCATCGCGCAGGCGACTAAGTCGGTAATTCTATGCGTCTCGCTGTCGTTATTATGCCCGTTGGTGTAAAACGTTAACTCCTAATGTAGAGATTCTGTTTAAATACAAGTGTCGTGGTTCTGTTGAAGTAGTTCTTCTAGCGTACGCAAGGAAGATCGTGTAGCTGAGAGACTGCCCTGTGTTAGATTGAGATATGTAGTATTGCTTTTGGTTTGCATTCTTTAGTGTGATTATGTAATTATATCCTTAAGTATAAAACACTTAAAAGTTCTACCAAACAAACCCTAATCCCTAATCCGAAAGATTGCCGACGTATCATAAGTCATAATGCTATGCTCAAAGACCAAACGGTGGGGGTATGCGATGTCCACGGACAAATTGTATTCTTATAATATAACAAACCCGCGTTCCACCGGTACTAAGATAATATGCCTAGAAAATATCGGGTATTGAGTCCAAGTTTACCTCGGTCTATAATACTCTTTTCAAGTCCTATTTCTATTAATATAATGATTTTACATGTTTGAGGTCTTCCACATATTGGATGCCTTAAGCGCAAAACGAGTAGGTATGTTATACCAGCGCATAAAAATCAAGAATCCGACGTTTTGTCGCATGAAATCCTGTCTAACAATCATGTTGAACATATAAACGATATGAAAAGCACATTGTCAGAAAGATAAATTATTGTTGAACTTATTAATTTTTTAATAGTTTAATTGCTTTTTACATTAAAAAAGTGGCTTATGGTGCAGATTTATTAAGTCCGCATCGAGGGGTAAAAACGATAACTTTTGAAAATATCATTTGTTTATAGTTTTGAATCTCTTTATCTATAATGTGGGAAACCATGGAATGTAAATGGCAGTTTAATTTTGTTTTGTTTCATCATCAGCCTGCGGCAGTCCACAGCTGGACATAGGCCTCTCCCAAGGCGCACCACTTAGCCCGATCTTCGGCTTCACGCATCTAGTTGCTGCCAGCCGCCTTGCGCAGATCGTCGCTCCATCTAGCCAGGGGGCGTCCCACGCTACGTTTACCTAAACGCGGGCCTTCACTCTATGACACGCCTACTCCACCGGTTATCGCTTCTGCGACAAATGTGACCAGCCCATTGCCACTTTAGCCTGCATATACGGAAGGCTACGTCGGTAACCTTGGTTCTCCGACGGATTTCTTCGTTACGAATCTTATGCATCAGAGAAACTCCGAGCATAGCTCTCTCCATCGCCCGGTGGGTGACTTTGAGTTTGTGGAGTAGTCGTACCGTAAGTGTCCACGTTTCGGCACCATATGCGAGTCAGGACGAACTGGTCAAGCTTTCATTCTCAAGCTTGGCGGTATGAGCGACGAGAAGACCTGACGACCTGACCTGACTTGTTTTGTTTAGTTATTATTTATTTATTTCGGCTGAGAAAAATTACGAAATATTCGATGTTTCGGGCAGCCTTGTTTACTATATTTTACTATATATATGTTAGTAAATACACTTTACACTTTGACGCATTCTCATTTCGGGCTCGGCCGCCGTCGTGAGTGGATTACTGTATAGTTTGTTTACAGCGAGCGGCTCGTGATGAAAAATATCGATCGCTGTACAAATACAAAATATTCCAAAAACCAAATTTCATACATACTTGACCAAGGTAAGATATTATTATTTTTATAATTACAGATTTTAGTTATAATATATTGTTTTTCTGAAAGTACGCAGGATTTACATACTTATACGTCTTGGACTTTATGGAGTGATCTAAAGGTGTACTTCGGTATTTACTACTGGAAATCCTCGACAAGGACGAGTGAACTAGGTGTACCGAGATTGTGCTCGTTATGATAGTTACGATGAGACCTTACCCCCGGACTTGACGGAGTGACCTAAAGGCACACTTCTGTGAAGGCAACTTGAACTCTTCGAAGAGTAGTAATAGTAATAGGTGTGCTGAGTTAGGGCTCATTTTGTTAGTTATGATAAGAACTTATCCCGGAGATTGGCGGATTATCCTTAAGGCAAACTAGGCACCTGCTTCGAGGCGCAAGGTTAATATGGCGCGGAAGTTTTTAAACGAAAAAAATCGAATCGAACTACGAAGACAAGGTTATTAGTGAAAACTTGTGAATATTTAAGATTTGTAAGTACTTAATAATAGGTAAGGAGCCATGGTAGCTCAGATGGTTAGCGCTCGCTGTAAATTTCACAGTACGCGAATAAACCGGGTTCAATCCCCGGCGGCACCAATGAAATTGTTAATTGCAATTTTTAGTGCTGATTTACCACGTGCCCGGCAGTGAAGGAAAACATCGTGAGGAAACCTGCATGTGTGAGAAAAAATATTTCGAAAGACATGTGAAGTTCGCCAACACGTATTGGGGCAGCGCGGCGGACACTTCCTAGCCCTAATACCTTCTCAGAAATGAGAGAAGGCCTGTGCCCAGCAGTGAGACGTATATAGGCTGTAACTTTTAACTTTTATGTAGGTACTTTAAAAATGGAAAGGAGTGATTATAGAGGGGAGGGGGAATTTTTTTAACCGTCACTACATGGTAACTGAAAACAATTATATATACAAAGTTTCAGCTAAATCGGTTGATTAACCTTTGTGATATCACAGAATAAACAAGTCAATCGGGAAGTGAACACTAACCTATGGAGAAAATTAAGTTTCGTGTTGTGATTAAGTTCCTCACTTAGCAAGGGCAAACGCCACATATTATTATGGAAGAGATATCATGTTTACAGGGACTCTTGCCCTGGAAAAGGATGAGTTATAAGTGGCATTGCCTTTTCAAGCAAGACAGAGGCTCAATTGAAGACGATTAGTTCGACCTATTGAGACAACTTCCTCAGACAATGTCGAAAAAGTGGAAAAACTTGTTCTTGAAGATGTTCGTCAGAAGAAAAAACGGATCGCAGAAATGACTGGAGACTATCTAAGACTGTTTTAAACATTCTTCATGACCATCTTGTCATCTCCATTCCATCTACATCTTCATCATCTTGCATGTCTAACCTCAGTGCAAGTTGGGCGCCAAGATTGCTCACATCTCTTCAAAAACAGCTGTGGTAGAGTGTTCGCGCGAGTTTTGGAACCTGTGTAGTGAGACCAGGGACGAAGTTATGAACCGAATAGTGACTGAGGATGAAACTTGGGTTCATCACTATGAACATTAGTCAAAGCAGGAGTCCATGCAGTGGCATCAATAGACGCAGCACCGCCTTAGAAGTTCGAGGTGTGTAACGTGTTTTTTCATATTGTGCTGGGTCATTGCATAATTGTTTAGTTTTATATTAATATAGTTACAGAGATGAGCAGACTGACTTCTAAATTGCCTTCTGGGAAATTTCGTTTTCATAGCTAGTACTGGGGCTACAGCATGTCCTCTTCTTCCGTCGCAATTTCTGGGGTATATACAATATCAGTGTCTTGAGCAATCTTAAGACAGAGTTAAGGATATACAGCCTGTCAAAATGAATTGAGCTAATGAAATATATATTTGGCTCAGTAGTTCTTATCTGTTACATGTCTAAGTGTTTTAAAAATCCATGTGAGTTTCCGTTTACCAGTCATCATCAGCTCCAAATGTGCATGCCAGGATAGACACTAGTCGATTATTATTCCTACTTACTAAAATTTTTTGTTTTGTCTACTTTTGACGTTTTGTTACAAGCACAGACAGTTTGTGAGCCATGGTAGCTCAGATGGTTAGCGCTCGCTGTAAATTTCACAGGACGCGAGCAAACCGGGTTCGATCCCCGCCGGCAGCATTAAATTGTTAATTGCAATTTTAAGTGCTGATTTACCACGTGCTCGGCGGTGAAGGAAAACATCGTGAGGGAACCTGCATGTCTGAGGAATAAGAAAAAAAATATTTCGAAGACATGTGAAGTTCGCCAACACGCATTGGGGTGCCGCTGCGGACACTTCCTTGCCCTAAACCCTCTCAGAAATGAGGGGAGGCCTGTGCCCAGCAGTGGGCCGTATATAGGCTGCAACTTTACTTTACTTTTTAATAATTAGGAACACTTCCAAGAATATACTTAAAATAACTAACTACATTACACCATACTAAAATCGACTAAAATATTTACTATAATATCAACTATCAAAATGGCGTTGATAAAGCACCTTTTGACCCTCTTTCACTCGATTGGCCTGTAAAGAGCTATCGTATAACAAAGCCGTCAATGCAAATAAGGCGGTAGTTTTTGAGTTATAAGAAAGTGACCATATTACCCTCACGTATAACCCACATAGTAACCGTCAGGTGAGCTGTGTTCGTGATACTTACCTACTTGTAAAGAATAAGATTTTACAATTACAAAAACGATACTTCATTTAGTCCAAATCTTAGTACACTTTGAGCTCCAGATTTAGTTCCGTGGAGACCGAGAAGAGATCGCCATTTACGCTTTAATTATAGTTATGGAGAAAAATCCAAAGCCACGAAAAATATAATCTGTTCTCACATAAATAACGTCTATTTCATAAACTAAATTATTTATAGTCTAAATAGATCTATTTAAACACCACTTATACTCAATAGTAGGTATTTTAGTTTCTAAAATTAAATCAAAACATAATTAAATTATAATATTATTGTTTGAAGTCAAAACTAAAATGTTAACAGTTTTTTTGTTTAGTTGTTTATGACTGAATTGTAATGTTTTCAAATATATATTGCTGATCTCTTGTCTACTCAAATTGTTAAAAGTTTACTTTTTTCTTTTTTTTAAGTTTATATTAGAGTCTAAGTAATTCCAACTCTTAATGTCATTTTGTAGTACTGCATATCAAGCAAGTCCTCCTTCACATGTCTCACTTTTGCAATTTATCCTATAAATTATTATCTGAGGCTGGTGGTGTTGGCTTCATTAAAATCTTTGTTGAAGTTGTTTACCGGTCCTGGAAAAAATAAAATTATATTTCCTAAAAAAATCAATCATTTTATTCTACAATAGCAAAATGTGTACATATTCCTAAAAATAAATTTACAGAACTGACTTAGGTTCGGTTATTTGAATAATAAATTATAGTACCCTATCACATTCCTTAAAAATCAGAAAATAAATTTGCCAGCGGATCTATAAGTCTCTACCAATAACTAACGACAAAGAAACATTTCAAATGTCAAATCAAAATTCTATTAGCATTCCAAATTTAAAATTCTCTAGTTTAAAAAAAGTAAAACGTTTGTGGAACCAGTCGCGGAGTCCCAGCTGCTTTGTAACGGTATAGTCGGGCGCGAGAGCCGGTGGCGGGCCAAAGATCAGATAGTACGCGTAATGGCCGGCAATTTCGAGGTTTCACGCTTGCTTGCTTCCACTATCGAGTTAGGTGGCGGGGAGACCGCAATGTATTGATAAACATCCTTTCATCGTTATTATGAATCTTTAGTGAAGAGAGTAGTCGAAATAATTATGTTATAATTGTGTCTAACAAAGATTACAGAAGCAAAACTATATATCAATCCGAGAAGAGAAAGTTATGAACCCCTTTTTTAAGTATATTGTGCGAAAAAGGGAGTGTGAGAATTGGCATAGATAATTCTTATATGTAAAAGGAGCGCAGAAAGCCAAAATATATAAAAATATGTGTATATGTAATAAAACGAAATAAAACTTTCAGTAATTACGTTCACACTGCCAATATCAAGCACATAATAGTCTGTGGTGAAACAGTCGCACAGAGTATATAAATCAAAGAATATAATATAATCATTATGCGTAGAGATTGTATAATGAAGACTTTTATATAATATCCTACGTTCAGCAGTAGAATTTCTTGAGGTGTAACGGTAATGGCAATTCATATATTTCTATAACATTAAAAACGCAATTTTATTAGCATAATAAAAAAACTTAAATTTTCATGCAGTGCTACTCCTCCCATCATAGCCAAGCTGCTAGGCGCGTTTTTTCGCTGAATGACTTTGAGCGATAATAGATCCAGTCCTCTAAACACCAACGGTGCAACGATGATAACAAATTGCAGATACAGTTCCTTTAGGAAGTTCACCGCACGTGGACCCCACGAACCGATAGATTTTTTTTTATTGAATAGGAGTGACAAACGAGTACACAGTCCAAGGCAGTACAAGCAGAAGATGTGACGTATAGACATCTACATTTATCTTCGATTAAGAATCAAAATGACGGTGTGTTGTCCCTTGTCACCTCTCAGGACCAAGATGGAATGTGAGGTAATTTCCAGTAAAAAAGGTTTCCAGTTCTATACACTCGCCATACGAAACACAGCAGCATTAAGTTGCTATTTAGGCTAGTATTCTGTGAGAACTTCGAGACGGCTCTTTCATGCTACAGCAATAATGTAGCTACAGCGTCGCTTCACCACGTATAAAAGTAAATGCCAGAAATACATATTCATCGCTCAGAGGCTCATATTCTTTAATATTCCGAACCAAAAATTAAAAGAATATAAGCCTCTTGAGTAATGAATCTAAGAGGTATACCCTGGTTAGACCAATCATTATTATAGTCAGTATGCAAAATAATATCGTCTTTGCTTAGCCTGGAAGTAAACCGGTAGAGAATTTCTTGTGTCATCAAGTCCAACTTTTTTTGTACTTAGTGTGCAAATAATACCTAAATAAATAAATATACGCACGCAGACTTGACGACTTCCAGCCTCCCGAACAAGCCGGTTTCCGAAAAGGCTTTAGTACCATAGACCACATAC
>DWHP01006170.1:0-11543 GCA_018247895.1 Parnassius honrathi | reverse complement strand
GTCCGGGATATCATCGGAATAGTGTCAGATAAGACTTGCTCTTGGATCGTTACTCACACTTGCGTGTGGCTCCAACGATGAAATGTATAGCTGCCCATAGAACCTCTCAATTTCAAAGAGATTTTTTGTGTTCTTCTGCGATGAGTCTTGAAAAACTTAGCTCCGATCGCATGGATTGTTACCACGAGCTTCTCTTTCATATCATCCACTGCATTGCAGTCTTCTAGGCACTGAAAAAGATTTTGTAACTCGAGCTGACAGCTTTCAGGGCTTTGGATTAGAGCACGATGGGGACGGAGAGTTGACTTCATTAGACGTGACCTCTCCAACTAACGTGTAGGTTCAGTGTGCCTTTCACCATTCGGTGATCGCTGCCAGTTTTCACCCTCGTGATCACTGAGGCGTTACTGTACAGTTGTCGTCTGATCTTCATAATGAAGTTAATCTTATTTTTGTCGTACCGTTGAGGTCCTACCAGGTCCACTTTCTGTTTGGCCGCTTCTGGAAGAAAGACTTCAACATAAAGAGTGCCTCATTCTCCATGAAGTCGGCCAACTGCTGGTGCTTTGGGTTCTGTTACTTTATCCCGAATTTCCCTACTTTCAGCTCATCGTTCTTCGGATTCGAGGATTACCGTGTCGCGGTACGCGTACACGCACGCATTATTATCAAACATCATCACAAAAATAGCCAGAATAGCTTCCTAGGACCTCGTAACGTCGAGTTATGATTAAGATAAAAACTTGATTTTCGATAATCAAAGTGAAAACAATAACTTCCCGATTTTTGATAGTCATCCATTTTTATAGTGGGGAGGTAAAAACACCGATTAGCTTGTTTGTTTTTAATTTCACTAAATTAGTCGCATTCAAGTGCCACCGATAATGTGGCCGGCTGAGGCCATAGGATCAAAATGATTCGTTTCAAGTAAAAAAAAAATCGATTTTAGTTCCTCATACGAAAAACAGCAGCGTTATGCTACTTCAAGCTGGTGTTCTGTGTGAGCGTCTTCCTTCCTCGGTCAAGCTACAGCTATAGTACAGTCACGGTAAAGATACCAGTACGTGTGATCTACACATAATCTTCATTATCACCATAATCATTACGGCCCTTCACAAGTCCACTGCCGAACATAGGCCTCCCCCAAGTAATGCCACAGAGCACGGTCCCGAACCACTTGTTTTTAACGAACGATCTCGAGCGACGTGCCTCGCTGTTCCACTTGAGAGCGTTCATGTTATCTTTATAGAGCTATGTAGCGTTTATCTCGGGCATTTCATCTCTTTTCAGAGACAAATGTCTAATATTTTAATTTAAATTTAAAATATTAGTTCATTTATCATTTAAAATACTGAATCTCGTGGTAGACCAGTTAAAGTTACAGCCTATATATGTCCCACCGCTGAGCAGAGGCCTCCCCTCATTTCTGAGAGGGTTTTTAGGGCAAGGAAGTGTCCGCCGCGCTGCCCCAATGCGTGTTGGCGAAGTTCACATGTTTTCGAAATATTTTTTCTTCTTTATTTCTCAGACATGCAGGTTTCCTCACGATGTTTTCCTTCACCGCCGAGCACGTGGTAAATCAGCACTTAAAATTGCAATTAACAATTTCATTGGCGCCGGCGGGGATCGAACCCCGCGGGGGAGGTTACTCGCGTTCCGTTATATTTACTGCGAGTGTTAGCCATCTGAGCTACCACGGAATTCTTAGCCGAACAAAAATTATTTTGACTTAAAAAAAATTGAATTTGATCAGAATGGCAATTTCATAGGTAAAGTCAAAAAACACCTATCTTATAAAAGTGCATTTAAAACATGATTAAAGGTTTTGCCCTCCTAAACACCCCGTCTTTATAGTCTAAGCTTTTCCGTATCCGTCATGCAGTCGGCTATAATAATTTCCACAGTTCAACCCCTAAGAACGTATTTAACGTTCTTTACATTTAGTAGATCGAATTAAGGTTTTTTTAAAAGGCAAAAATTGCATTAATATTTAGATCACATTTGATCTATTACAACAGTGCCGCTGCCTACAAACATTATTTCCTCATAAACGCCTCTGATCACATTTACTACTTTAAATCCAATTGAATAATTATAGCCATCTAAGCAAAAAACATTAACTGCCTTAATTATAAACCGTGTATAATTTTACACGTAATAGGACATGCTGCAGCTATATTATTTACTAGACAAAGCACCTTTAACGCGAACGTTACGGATTCTTTAATAGAATGGCTGAAGACATTGACCTATTTTGTTGCTCCCTGAGTGAATTTTTGTTATGCATAAAAGGAACTACAATGTCGCATTGGGTTGAGAATAACCTAGTCGTGATAGTTGTTAGTTTTAATAAATTATGTTCGTAGCACGAATGAGTCGGCTCGATTGGGTAAGCACCACGCTCTCACAGAATATCGGCGTAAACTAGCGGCATAATGCTGCAGTGTTTCGTATGGTGAGTGTAGAGAACCGTTTTCACTGGAAACGAGACATTATATCTTAGTCCTCAGCGATAACAACGCATTTGCATTTTGATTCTTAACCGATAAGTTTTGATGTCTATGGGCAACTGCATCCACCTACCATCAGCTGGACTGTGCGCTCATTTGTCACCCTTATACTATAAAAAAACAAAGTCAGACATTATCAACTTATATCATTTGTGGGGTAAGTTGAATAGTTGAAATATTAAGTCCAATAATGGATTGAACGGATGTTAAATGTGTAATAAAACATTTTTTTCGATGTACTGTTTATTTCAAGTCTCAAAGTAATAAAGTAGTGAAACTGGTACGGTTCAACTTCAGGTATAAAACTAACCAAACAAAAAATCGACGTCAATTTGAATACTAAAGATGCTCTCTCTCTCTCTCTCTCTCTCTTTTCCTCTCTCTACCTTTATCTCTTTACATGACAATAGGAAATACAAGTAATAATTATTCTGCACTTGGGCTCTGTAGACTTCGGACCTGTAACCGTAAGAAGAGCGAAACACACCAAATGGACGTAACCAAATAGAAAAATCTATCGATTGGTTGAAACCACAAAACGCCGGTCAAGTTCATATCATCTAACGTTAACTCATGTACGTTATCGCATATATGTTAACTCGACCGACGAATTCCGCAGGAAATCAGTTTCCACGCTTATGCCCTATCAGAGGAGCGTAACCAACGTGTGGTCATCCAAGAACTCCCCAAGGAGCTCGAGACCGTCCATATTCTCGATGACCTCAAGGTCCAAAATTTTCCGGTTCGGGAAGTGCACAAAATGCATTACCAGACCGGTAAAAAGCGATATGTAGATCTGTCCCTTGTCATTCTGGACCTGACTCCGCATGGCAAGGAGATATTTGACGTCAAAACAGGAGCCAGTGCCACCGATGCCAACTCTATGGCCTATAATAATAAGTGCCTAGGTGACCACGACACCACTGACTGCACCCGACCGCCCAAGACGGAAGCACCTCCGAGATGCGTCAATTGCCGTGAAGAGGGACACCCAGCGAACTATCGCGGGTGTTCCAAAACACTTTAATAATACCGTCCCGGATACTCGGACTAAGTCAGCGTGTCTTACTTTCGGCTGCCTGCTCCAAAACCCGCACCATCATCGGTGCCCTCTTCTGCGCTTCAAACCGCCACCAAAACTGCCCCCGTCGCTGAGGTCTCCGCGCCTTGTATTACGCTCGTCTTCCTTCGCAGTTCACTTCTCTCTAGCTTTATCAGCAACATTAAGGTTGCTGAATTAACTTCCTTGGCCCACAAACTCCGTGGAGCAACCACTCTTCAGGACAAGCTCAACGCCACAATTGCGCATATAGGTCTAATCTGCTGACAGCTTATGAGGTACCCCGAGGATCACCAACTGATTAGTGACCGCCAATACGTTTGATCAGCTGGTGATCTTCTGGTCTACCTGACTCGTAGATGGGCAGCAGCAGTAGAGTCCAGGTGATGCATGGGCCATTAGTTTGGACATGGCGAAGGCCTTCTATCGGGTCTGGCACAAAGCGCATCTTACGAAGCTCCTTTCTTATGGGCTTCCCGAGAAATTTTGCGATTGGATCACCAGTTTTCTTGCTGATCGGAGCATTAGTTTCTTGCTGAGCGGAGGTTGTAGTAGATAGTGCATGCTCTGATTACTACCCTATAAACGCTGCTGTTCCACAAGGCTACGTGCTATCACCAACACTGTTTCTTCTGCATATCAATGATATGTGGCAAACTGGTAACATTCGTTGCTATGCAACCGACAGCACTGGTTATGCCTTATACAACGGCTTTGCCAATATTTCTCGGGAAAACGTCGCCGAACGCCGGGACAAACTAGTGTCTGTTTTCGAGTCTTTGCTGAACAAAATCTCGAATTGGGGGTAACTAAATCTAGTTCAGATCAATCTCCATAGGACACAAGTTTGAGTATTTACCGTTAAAAAGAACGTCTTTTGTTTTATCTCTTTAGTTTCAAGGCACTACCCCTGCTGCCTCAGCTAGCAACGGAATCCTCGGCGTCGACATATCGAGTATGCAGTTTCGTGGTCACTTGTAGGGGAAGGCCAAATTGACCTGTAAAATTCACGCCAGCACATCGCTTGCAACTTTACAAAGCGCAACTTTGGCCTCCCTATGCATGCACCCTAGTGCCAGCTCCTTCCACTTAACAGCATCCAGCGCAGAGCGGCTCGAATCGTCGACGACTGAGTCCTTTCTAATCGGCTTGATTCTCCGGCGCTACGTATAGATGTAGCATTCCTTTGCTTTTTCTATCGCATCTACCACGGGGAGTGCTTTGAGGAATTGTTCGGATTAATCCCAGGCACCAAATTTCATGACAGCACATCGCGTCAATATTCAAGACTCCATCCTCACCATCTGGATGCTTGGCAGTCGACCATTGTGCATTATACTAGAAGTTTTCTTCCTCGTACAACTTCTGTGTGGAATTGTTTACCACATGCGAATTTTCCGGACCAATACTATTTAGGGACCTTCAAAAAAAGAGCTTACTCCTTCTTAAAATTCCCCTGGTGTTGTGGTTGTTGATGGGTGGTGATAGTCACTTACCATCAGGTAAGCCGCATGCTCGTTTGCCACCTCTTCTATAAAAAAAATTACGCAATTTGATCTTTCCAATGCGCCTAAACACCCTTCTTAAACATCATAATAGCAGTACACCAGTTAAGTAGAACTAAATCACGTTCTTAGACGCAAACGGCCTTATAGACAAAAAAACGGAATGCGCTCTTCCGGCGCAACCACGATGTAGACGCTATGCTAGTGCATGATACCTTCTTTCACTAGCATAGCGTCTACATCCAATTTCGCAAAGCCTAGCCATTGCGATTCCAAGATCGCAAATTACACCTTAGTTAAAAATGATAGATTGACTAACCGCAGAGACGACACGTTGATTTACTAAAAAAAGGTCCTTGCACTGCGTACCGATCGACACTCCCCCGCTAACTATCATAGAAGTTTTTATATGTAAGGTAGCGGTAGAGGTAGCTCACCTCTCCGGCCATTCGACCTTACCATCGTTTCGACATACCAACCGCCGCTAAAGTGTTCTATTCATTCAGACATTCAATTAGAATTACCAAACCTAAGTACCAGTGTCATAATAGCTGGAGACTTCAAGTGTAAGCATCCTTCCTGGAACTCGCTTACAAGCAATCCCAATGGTAAATCATTGTTTGATCTCTCGAAGTGACAAAACTTCCATGTTATAGCGCCAGAGACTCCAGCCCACTACCCATTCGCAATCAGTCACCAATCGGGCATCCTTGACGTAGCGATACTCAACAATGTCCGTTCGTCGATAACATTCATCGCAACAATCTAAGAACTTAACTCAGACCATATACCAGTCCTAATGTAGCTGGGTCTTCCCGCAGGTAAGGTCTTTCAGAGCATGGGATCAAACTCGAGTCTACAACCTCCTGGCATTTAGACATCATTTCCGACAAAACAGACTCGGCAGAGGAAGCCAATAAGGTTATTAACGTCCTATCGGCCCAGCTCACCTCAGCGTTCGAAGAATTTTCTCAAAAGGTTTGCGTGGCGAGCAATCGACATTTGAAGCTACATTATCGCAGAATAGACAACAAATTTCGACTGTGCAACCTCCAAAATGAAATAAAACAGCGCATTGCCGAATTTAAACATGAAGGGGGTATAATATACTGAAGGATATCAAACAATCTCCAACTATCTTCTGGCAGTAGACACAAGCTCTGAAGGCAGAATAATCCTCATCCATGCCGCCTCTCATTAGGCCTGGAAACCTCGTTCTCTTCTTTGACGACTCCGAAAAAATCGAATGCCTCGCGGACAGTTTAGAGAGCCAGTGCACTCCTTCTTCCGAGCCCATAGATCCCGCTCACCTTGCAAAGGTCAAAACGGACGTTGCTGGTAGGTCCACGTTATCATCCACGCGCAACCCTTTAGAGCCTGTGATTGTCAATGAAGTTACTGAAGTTATCAAAAACTTCAAAAAGAGATCAGCACCCGGCCCCAACGTAACGTAACGTAAGCTACTGGGTGCTTGAATCAGTCTCAGCGCCACTTGCTTATCACCTAATGAACATTTTCATTGTCTTCTTCACCAGCCGGTCCTTCGTGGGCGTCTAGAAATAAGCGGGCATTATAGTTATCCCCAAACTAGTGAAACCGGGCAACTTAGCCTCTAGCTACAAACCCATTATTTTCGCTGGTATTCCGTGAGAGCATAGTTCTTCCCCAGTCAAGCTGACCCATTCGTGCTACGACCATAATGTAGCTGCGGCATGACTCTATCACGCGTTAATATATACACGCGTTATAATTAAGACAGTAAATGTTCATTTTCCTCTGAATAACAAATAAAGCGCGTGTGTCGCATGATTGTATAACTGCAACCGACGGTCGGTTTTCTATATATTTTAATAAATAAATAAATATTTTACCCAGGGAGAACCGGATCTAAATAGAATTAATTACGTCATTAGTGGTTGCACCTTACGTTCACTGCTGGGGCAAGGGAATTTCATCACCATCGCGAATACATAAACTTTAGTTAAAAAACTACATACCATTATTGGGCACAAAACCTGCCCTCTTATTTCCGAGAGGATCTCACATCAAATAGTTGCGAGATGTTTCACTGTGCGTTGCAGGATTCCAGATAACCTACAAATGTTTTATTCTTGGGGTTGTTTTAATGATCTTTTCTTTCACCGCCGAGCACATACATACATTTGCAATAAAAATTATAAGTATTCCGAAATCGACTGAGTTTTTTTCGCAATACACAAACCACCCAGGTTTCAATGGTTGTCGATCATTGCCGACACTAATGAAATTGTTAAACGCAACTTTAGGTGTTGGGTAACCATGTACTCATCGGATAAGATATACGAGGCAAAGAAAACTAGACAAATGCCCGAAACATCTCATGATTACTTATTGATGGCTCGTTTAAGCTTGACGTCAAAGATGAAATATATCTGTATAACACAGGTGATACAGATATATTTCACCGCGATCGTAAATTTAACTGGTGACTGCGAATTTCACTACGGCATTTACGGCAAATTCTATATTCGAATGGGGAGAGGTCCATCTACAGTAATTGACTGCTGAGAAAAAAAGGATAATAAAGATATGAAACATCTCTCTTTCTAATGCACGTTGGTGTACCTACGAGTATATTTTATAATCGCAAATGTCTTTTTCAACAATCTAAAGTATTGTAATTTAATGATAGACTAGCCATAACCGGATATTTATTGATTTTGCAATCTATTTCTTCGGACTTGGCTAAAATTTCGAAACGAGCAACGTTAGCGTCGCAACAATGTCGGCTGCGAATCCCACAAGAATTGGCTTAATCATAAGAACGAGCCGCGAAAATCGCTCTGACTGTAACTAGCCCCCGGGGAACCGCACGCGATCGGGCTCCTTTTGCTTTCTTTAACTTTTAGCTGATCCAGTACTGCGAACTTGCCGGATTACAATAGACTTACGATTTGACAGGCGTATGAAAAGTTCACCCGTTAAGTTGTTACGATTTTCATATTTTAAAACGTTGGTTTAAAGCGCCAACAGTTTTTAGATAATATAACTCATGTAAGAAAATGTGTATAATATGATAACGTAAAGTACTTTGTGGTATTCCTTGGTCCCACAAGGCCTATGTTCAGCAGTGGACTTGTGAAGGGCTGTAGTCGTCATGATGATGATGAAAGCAAATGTATACTTATTATTTATTCACTAATGTGTACTTGGTGGCTTATAAAAATAAGTATATATTTTATTCCAGTTATATAGACATCGTTCTGATGAATTGCTAACTGTGAAAGCTACAATTAACATTATTATAATTTATTGATGTCACTCATAGTTCTATGATGTCACTCATCGTTAGGATCTTGTTACTTACGACAGTAAACAAATAGGTGCACATTTAATAATTACTGTAAGTTTATAAAAGGAAATAACCGCCAAATATGAGACATTTTAAATTAAATTCTCTTCGTAACAGAGACAAAGCTTTCGCTCGCCTGTGCAGGTATTCAAAACTTGATACAGGGAAATACGTGTCTAGAGGCGTAGGGGTATTATGCTAGCTTATGGCACTGTATTAATTTTGAACCGTAGTAACTTTGGTGGTGACAGAACTAAGACACCAACACATAATTCACTTTGTAACGCAAATGAAACTAGCGCTTAATTTACTGGTATAATTTAGTAAATTCCCTTACACTTGAAATTGTTTACGCTGTTGTAATATCAGCCGCAAGCTGTGGTGTCTGGGTTAGATTTATAGATATTTTGTGATCCATTCCATTCATTACTAATAATAATATTACTAGTTACTATTTAAGGATCACACTCAAATGTATTTGTTCAATAAAAATGTCATTAAGAGTAAATTCAGTGGAATTGTTTTAATAATACGTACGGAGTCGTCGTCTTATGAATTCTGTTTTAGTGGTCGAAAACGCAACTGGTGATCATGTGCTCTCGGATTCGAATTAGCTATGAGGTGTTTTTTGCTAGGCTGGAGCTAAGAAGTTGACGATATTAAACCCCTGTGCCTCAAAAACGTAAAGCGTAAGGTCCTGCGCATGATCTCTTTACGGTCGTGTCGGATTGCCGTCCTATCAGTAGTCTCCATTAAGACCGGCCGCCTCGACCGAAATTTGGTCCGTTGGACATTTTATCATATTATTACATCTTATTTGTATGTATCACACGTCCATTTAGCACGATCTTTAAGATACTAGCTACTACTAGCACGAAAACATGTTTTTATTGAGCAAGTGCTCATTAGAAGCACGTGTGTTCACTCATTGTTACTAATGAGCATTCTTAATTTGAGCGTGCTCAAAAATCAACTAACGTTCGATTTTCGAGCATGCTACCTGAGGCGCGGGTTGGAGAGGGCGTGCTCCAAGCACGTCTGAACAGGTTTGTTTATAATTATTTTATCGAGTTCTGTACGGATAACACAGTCACTATATATTTCTACATCCATTTTGTTCAAGAGCCTGGTGCTGAATAGCACGTCTGTCTAAAGTTTGCTTTGAGGATGCTTATTTATGAGTATGTCTTAAGCGTGCTTATTGCTGGCATATGTGAACAGTTGCAGAGCACGGCGGTGTAAAGCAAGCTTATGAGCACGCTTTATTTTGAGCACGTCTGTCAATACCAATACACACAGCTCTTGCTTCTTCCATATTCCTATATCTACGCATATAACTCGTCGGTTAGAGATATTAATTTTGCCTATTAGTAATATATCGCCAATTACGGGCGTGTCTTACCGACTCTGCCACTCATATTTGCATCATTTTGTTTTGTCACTCTTTCCTCACTCGTTCTTTATGAGTGTGGTATATATGAAACTATAGCTCAGTGTGCTATGGAAAGGGCTACATAAACCAAACGATCAGTAAGCTGAAATGGTATAATAGCAGTCTTATAGCTCGAAGAACCTACAAAAGTTCCAAGCAAGAAAGGTTCGTGAGTGGAAGCCTCGTCCCGTTTCCAGACTGTGCCTTGTGACATTCCTTAAGGAAGGCCTATTTTCAGCAGCGGAGTTGTAAAGAGCTATCTGTCATTTTGATAAGAAATTATCTTAAGGTTAGATGTACATGGGGCATACTAAAATAATTATTATACTCCCTACGTTCGACACTGGTAAGTGATACATCATAGTAAAGGCACGAACCATTTATATTTGGGAAATGATCTGTTGGGAATTCGCTCGCAGCAATGGAGATAAGTGGGGCTATTATTACGCTATGTTCAATTTATTCTTTCGTATTATCATTGATAACATCCTATCTAAGTTCTGCTGGCCATAAGCCTCCCCATTGATTTCCTCACAGAGGGGATATTTGCCATAGTAGCCACACCTGCCAGATACAACTGCAAGGTCATGACCGCATTTTTATATTATTTTAGTTATTTTCAGGAATATGTTTTTTATAGGATACGGGTGTCAAACGAGCACACAGTCCACCTGATGGTGAGTGGCTGCTGTTGCCCATAGATATTTACATCTATCCTCGATTGTGAATCAAAATGCATTAACGCTGTCACCCCTGTGGACCAAGATGGAATGCTCTACACTCACCATACGGAACATAGCAGCGTTAGGCTATTTTACGTTGGTATTCTCAGAGAACGTGGTCCTTCCCCGGTCAAGCCGACCAATTGGTGTTACAACTATAACATAGCTGCAACATGGCTTTACAACATATAAAACGAGCGTACAATGCTGCTGCTCATCGTCTCATTCAGCTTAACTCCGTCGCCTCTTACTGTATCCACGGGATGAGAAAATTCTCTTACGCCGCCACGACATCGTGAGTTTATACAGTGTAGATTAACGAGTGGTGAAGTAAGAGCCATGATTCACTTCCTCTCTCCCCTCCCCTTTCTCTCTCCCCCTCCCCTTTCGATCTCTCTCGCTCTCTCTCTCTCTCTCTCTCTCTCCCTTTTGTTATAAAAATCCCTTTAACAGAGTTAAAAATTACTATATACGCATAATAACGTAAAAAAGTAACTTATCGTTAAAGTAAATAACACGGATTGTAATACGGACTTATTTAGGTCTACTCTGAGGCTCAAAATCGTGCAATTTTTTTTGTTTATTAAAAAATGAGAAATAAGCATATACACCATCTGATGGTAAATGTAGCTCATAGACTAAATGTAGATCAATGAGATGGCAACAGCTAATAAGTTTTCAGTCACACCTATTATTTCTTCGATATTTATAAATCTTAAACTAAACTATATTTTACAAAACTTGTATTCAATGTCTTTGCCACCTACCTTTGTACAACCTTTTATATCTTTAGGATTATTAAAAATATGAGTACAAATTTAAAGAACAAAAGTAATTAGTGGATAGCAACGCAAAGTGGCATACGTCAGAGCGTTTATATTGTTACGAGCTTGAGGTTCGTGACAGTAAAAACTGCCGATTGAATTACCAAAATTAACACTTTAATCGCCGAACACCAATTAAAACTTAAAAGACACTAATAT
>DWHP01006169.1:0-11545 GCA_018247895.1 Parnassius honrathi | reverse complement strand
GACGACGAAACATCCAGAATATTCCAGTAAATACGGGCACGGACCGACCAGGCGCAGAAAGTTCGAGTGTGGGGCTTATAGAAAGCTTAATTCTTCTGTTCGATACTAGATGGCGCTAGGGGCATCAATTATAGCTTGCAACAGTATATTTTATTTACAGGCACTGTTGTAGGTTTATTTCCAATTATAGCAAATAGAAAGCTTGATAAAATGTTTTTGGAATCAAACAAAGAATAATCATATTATACAAGTACATTTCACTTTACTTTAGTCGTTAGTTTCTCTAAAATAAATCCAAATATACTACGTGACGGTAATATGGTCATTCGGTTAATAGGGTCACTTTTAACTCAAAAACTACAGCCTTGTTTTGCAATTTGCTCAGTGCTAGATGATGCAATATAATGTCTTTATGGTAACAAATTTATTCATGTTCTTAGTTACCGAGGTGATCCTGCAGAATAATGTTCGGTCGAACATTCGGTTCGGTAAAAGTTTTACCGAACTTTCGGCTTAATATTCGTATACAGTGAAGTCCATATTCGGTCCATTTCTAATAACATTAGGAATGTGCCACCGCTGTGCGCCAATAGATAAAGTCCGACTTGTCGCAGCGGACAAAGCTACTCTCATTGAATTTGTCGTTATTTGTTTATTGTTTAGTAAAGTAAAAAGGTAAGGATCTCTGTACATTTTTTTGGAGAGTAAGATTAAAGACATTAATTTAATAGATCAGCTGGCAAATGAACATGCTCATGAAGTGAACGACAGTTACCATATCATTCTAGTCAATTATCTAGTCTATTGAGCTCATATGAGCTCAGGTAAAGGAGAAATCGCAGCGCAAAACAGTACTTTTAAAATAGCCGAAGTTGAAGTTCTTCTGCATAAAGCAATGGGGGTTAAATGTGTGATGCTTCACACATTTAACTAAGTTATATTTAATACATAGGACCTCCAGAAAACGGATTTGAAAAAAGCTTTTTTGTGAGATCAAGTTGAACACGATGACTTGATGACAAATTTACAGGAAGACGATAGTGACACAGGTGACCCGTATGAAGAAGATAATTTTTAATATAATAAAATATTTAGAAATGTAGAGATTATATTTTATTTATTTTATTATGTTATTTTATGATTTCATTTTTCATTCAAATTCATTTCAATTAAAAAATCCATTCATTAAATGTTATCGATATCGACTACCTGCTACCTAGCAATGTAGTTGTAGCACGAATGGGTCGGCTCGACCAGGGAAGGACCATGTTCTCACAGAATACCAGCGTCAAATAGCAGCTTAATGCTGCTGTGTTTCGTATGGTGAGTGTAGAGAACCACATCTTAGTCCTCACGGGTGACAACGCGTCTGCATTCGGATTCGTAATCGAGGACACAGCAATCACTTACCATCAGGTGGACTGTGTGCTCGTTTGTCACCCTATTCTATACAAAAAAACGCACATCATTATAACGTGACGCTCCATAAGCCCAATGAGTGTGAGCGACGTATACTGATTACAATGATTTATTGATCGACAACTCAGTTGATAACGCTGCCGCTATAATACCAATAGTATTAGTTTTATTATGTGGTAGAATCACAAAAATCGGTCGGCTAGGTTTCGAAAAAATCGCGCACTTACACTTACAACCTACGAGGGAAACAGAAACCTTCCTTTTGTGAAGTCGGTAAAAAAACTCAAAATCAAAACTATTTCTATATTTTATTTTATATCGTTTTAGAATCACCAAACATAGTACACATGTTTAAAACAACATTTAAATATATTCGATATCATATTTATTATTTTTATAAGTATTAATTAGGTAATCACGGCACGAAAAACACATATTAATTTTGATTATGGAAAAGAAAGTTGAGCTAAACAAAATGATTTATAATATACATTGTCTTATCTTTTATTATCTTTAAACTGGAGTGGAAGATTGAGCTTGAATTACAAAATTTTCGAATTTATTTAGAAATGAAAGTTAAGCTAAACAAAATGATTAAAATGATTTATAATATATTACGTTGTCTTATCTTTTATTATCTTTAGACTAGAGTGGAAGATTGAGCTTGAATTACAAACTTTTCGAATTTATTTAATGTCTGAGAAAATGTCGATATCCTGTGACTTGCGAAATTCCGTATGTATAAATAATCTATGTAAAGTTGAGTGGAGTCCTAGGTCTTTCTACTGTATCTTTGATACAATTTTATGTTATTTTATTTCTGATACAAGTATGTAAAATAAAGAAACAGTCTATGCACAAGGGCGGGCTGTCGGGGCAATCCTTGCATTCCATTGTCGTTTGAACTCGCTTCTTGTTACGGTAACAATTTCTGCAATCTTTTCTAGCAGTTGCCTGCACTTTTCTTTCTACCCCTGTTTTCATAGTGCGCTCAGTAGTTTTTACTAATTTAGTCAACTTGTGATTTTGCTGATGTCGGTCGCTAAATGAAGATACAGGTATTTGTACAATTTCTGGTAGTAAATATTCAATGACTTTTTCCCTGAAGTCGTATAAAGACACCCTTTGTTTTCCAGAACATTTATTATATAGAAGACGGGCATTTATAAGACTCATCATTAGAGTATGTATAAAGATTTTTATGTACCAGCGTAATGTCATTCTCTCACATGGATAATAAGAAATCATTTGATCTTGAATATTAACGCCAGACATACTCTCATTGTAACGAACTATAGCCACTGGTTTCCTAGTCGTGGTACCCCGTTTGCTAGTAACCTCTTGCAATTCATCAACGAACTCGGTTGATATATAATATATTTCCTTCTTATCCTTCCACTTTCCAACATGGACTCCGTCTCTATAACGCGATAGATTCTCGCCCTTCATTAGTTTTTTAGTAATTATAACGCGTGGATTATCCCCACGTTTTTTATTTAATGTACCAGTAAAATGGGTTTGTCGATCTAACAGCTTTTTTGCTAATGCGCATGAATTATAGAAATTATTCATATATAAGGAATGACCAACGTCTAGTTTATTTGCTAATAACTTTTCAACAATCTTCTCGGTGATGTCCTCTCCGACTGCTTCGTTTTCTGTGCCGGCAGATACATGGAAACTCAAAATTAAGCCATCCGGTTCGGCAAGTACGTTCAGCTTTATACCATACTTGGATTTGCCTTTAAAATACTGGCGAAAAAGCAACCGGCCACGCCAAAGCACCACTGACTCATACAAAGATAGGTTCTTGCCTGGATAATATATATTATTCATCGTGTCATTGAAATTATTTACAACTTTTTCGCATTTAATGAGACGTTCCGCAGCATTTTCCTCTTCTTCTAGGGTCGTAAAATGTAAACATCGCAGAATAATAAAAAACCTATTACGAGACATATAATTTGAAAAACAAGATTTATACAACCAGTGAACTTTCCAATAGTCTGTCAAACGGTTCAATTTTGCAGTACCAGTATGTAACAATAGACCGAGAAATATTTTAAGTTCTTCAACCGTTAACTCTCTCCACCTTGAAATACGTGAATGGAGATATTTGTTGGAGCTTTTCATTCTTTCGGCGTACCTGTTCGTGCACTCAACGATAATTCTCAAATAATTTTCATTAAAAAAAAGTTTAAAAAACCCTATTGGCTCTGATGGTGGCTGTACGAGTAGCTTTGAATTGCGAACGAATGGTATTTTTCTCAGTGATGTACAGTCAGTACTCCACTTTGAAGTAGATGCTTCCGTAGCAGATTCCCGAGAATCACGCGGCATCGTCGGTTCTCCAGTAGATTCAAATAACTGAACTTCGCATAAAGATCGTGGGAGCTCAATTTTTTCATCTTCCTCAGACTCCAAGATTGATTCGTCTTCATCATCATCAGTATCCATCACAAAATCTTCTTTATCACTCCCAGTAAAAATTTCCTCGTCAGAGTTTTCTAGAATGTCTATTTCATTGGAGGTTAAAATGCGTTTCGTTTGTGATCGTACCGGACTATCATTTGGTCGTTTTGTACCCTTTGAAGTACCAGATTGATCATACATTATTAATATTATAATTTTAAACTATCATTCACTCAAATCACCTTTACAATTATTTAAACTATTTTTATATAAAACAACTAAAAGCCGTCCGACCTTGGTGACATTTGAACTCGAACTAACCAACCAATACCTACCTACGTAGGTACAACACGCAACGTCGCGTGACGGGCCAAATTGATTAGCATCACAGAAACGCCAGCGCGACGTCGCGTGATTGCCGACAAATGTGTGTTTGTGAAATAAGAAAGAAAGAAAGATCATATTTATTTATTGCTGCAACTTGCAGAACATCAATTTTACAGATATAAAAAATAATTAACTATGCCCAAATACTCAAACGCTACTCAATATCAAGACGCCGTTAAGTCTCGTGCTGTCTCTATCACTTTAAGTCAAAGTGACTGCGACACCACGAGACTTAATGACATTTTAAAATTGAGTAGTGTTTGAGTATTTGGTCTTAAATATGTAAAAAATATGGAAGAATGCAGCAACAAAAAGGCCAAGGACTCAGCATAATATAATGCTACAGTAAGAGATCTGCTATGTTGAAAGTAAAACAGCGTTATTTAACAAAAGTGTATTTTACATGGTGCCAAAAATATATATAACAAAATAACCGAAAAAAGCAAAGATATAAATAATGTAAAAATCTTTGTCAGTTTGTCAGTGTCCTAATTGACTAAACTTATTATGACATTAAATGATTTCTTTAATGATGATTTTTTTTGATACCCAATCGTTTTAATTAAAAAATTTTCATAATAAATTGCACAGTCATTATTCAATATGTTTATGACATAATTTGACACGCTTAATGTATTTATTTTTTTCTCAAATTCTGTATCCACGAACGTTTATGTTGCGTTCGCATTACATACAGTTCATTTTAAGTACTTACTTTATTTTATACTTTTTTAATAATTTTTGTGCTTCGTAATTTGTTCATAACAACTCAGCCTCTTACTAAATAAAAACTCCCTTCTTGACCCCCTTCAATCGGAGTTCAGTTGGTCATAGTACGGTTACAGCAATGATATTCGCTGGGGTATGGACCAAAAGCAGCTCACTATACTTACGCTTCCCGATATCAGTAACGCTTTTAACACCGTCGATTTTGATGTATTGCTGAGTCTGCTACGTTCTATTAACAGATACTTACTAAAAAAAGTTATTATTCAATTAATGAATACATTGAAGAAAAGAATTTTTAAGTGTCTGCCCCTCTCATGTTCATTGCTATGCCTTTCGAAGTGCATGCGATTGTTAGAACTTGCATGTTTTGTTTAGTCTCTAAGTCACATGTAACGCAATTTGTGAATAAATAAATATTTCCACAAAAAATAAATAGATATGTGCTTTTTAAGATAACAGTATCCAGTTAAGGCTTTTGCCAGAATGCGCAATTAATTTTTGCATAATCTCAGGGCTTCTGAAGCGAATTTACGATCAAAAGCCCGGATGAAGGTTTCTGATCTTCACATCAGCTATATTTTCTTTCACGCGGGTTTTTATAGATCTTTTTGTTCGTTCTATGTAAGAGAGACCACATTCACAATCCGGCTTGTACGCTCCTGCATCTTGTAGAGGAATATTACCCGTGACCATTGGTGCTGTAAAGCAAACGAAACGTCGGGAATTTAAAATAAGTTGCTTAAACACGATAAAATCCCTGTAAGTAGTTTTATTTAATGTAGAACCTTCTATTAAAGTTCAAAAGGCCCGGTTCATAAAACACAATTTCATAGGTTAGGAGCTATTAAATTTGTATTATAAGGGTTTTTACTTCTTAAAATTTAATTGCGTGATCAATGTGATAATATAATATTATAGAATGCCAAAAAAACTGACTTTATACATCCCTGCAATCATTATAACTACAATTAAATTAAATTAAGATGGCTTGTGTTACCAGGCAATAGTAAAACGAGGCAATTATCTCTACAGAATAATATGTATAAAATCCTCGCTAAAACACTCGTACTTTAGTCGTTTACACGAATGTCGCAGATTCCACCTCCACTTTAGTGCCATAGTATTCTTGGAATGAGAGACTCCGTGTATGTAATGTTGCCGCCGTTTGTGAGCATCAAGTGGTAAATATCAGTTATTTAATTGAGTGCTTTACTTAATACAAGGATTTTTTTGCATTATTAAAATAAAAAATCGTTAATATTCCTTTAAGCGGTTATAATTACGAATGAGACGATTTGCAAGTAATTATTTTAAAAATTAAATTAAATTAATTCATATCCATAAAATAATTTCATATTCTGGAATCGATGTTAAGACATAGTGTACTCGTATCGTAGAATTATAACCCCGACTCTGGAATGTAAAATTATTTTCTTTCTGTTAAGTGCTTTAATGTCAGCATTTACTATTTGATTTAAAAATATTTTTTAACTTTAGAAGTGGAAAAATGATATCACAATATTGATGTCGTCTAAATAGAAACATTAAAAAATTGAACTCTTATTTACCAAACCTGAGGGTGGAGTTTTTTCTCCAAATTCGTACTTCTGAAGTGTAATAACAGTGACCTCAAGACTGAATTCCAGTCATGGCGACCAGCCTCAACAGAGACTAACCATCTGTGCAGGACAGGATTATAGAGCACGAGTGTATGCGCAGCACAAGTGCAATCTTTATTCCCTTACTCTCTATTCCCTCACTCTCAAAGTCCGATGGGGTTATCAGACATGATTCGAGAGAGATAGGTGCAGGACCAACAGCTTTACGTGCTTTTTGAGATACGGTATGAAATACTGCCATTTTTCTGACTACGGCTTGCTACTGAGATTTATTTTACAAAAGACCAAATAAATAACTGATTTTTGACACAACAAGGGAGGGATTCGAACCCGGGATCCCGTAATGAGCAACCGCGTTTATGACCACTAGACCAACGAGTCAGTCAGTCCTGAAGTAATATAACTATTAAAAATATTAAAATATTAAAAACGGTTCAAAAAAGACGAAGATATTGCGTAACACAATTCTCGTCCATTTGACAAAAAAAAAACAAAGAGTTGCATTATCCCTCCTTTTAAAAGTAGATAAAAAGCGCTATACATTTTAATTGAAATCTTTGTATAAAGGTTACTTATTTCGGACAGCAAAATAAAGTAAACAATTTTAATTACACGCTGCCTGAATAAACTCTGTAAAATTTGATAAAGTACTAAATTCGAATAAAAGATATTACCAGATTCATGGGATTGAAACTTTTTGAGAGACCTTTTACACAATTGTTTTGATTGCGTAGAGCTTTGAATAATCTTTTATTTAAAATGAAAATTTCTTAGATTTGATCATCGTTAATTTAAATAACTTTCAAATACACAATATTAATTTTCTTATTAAGAAAAACCAAAATTAAAAACTTAAATTATCATTTAGTAACTACTACACCCCGAAGTATAGTGCCAAGAACGCTGGTTACGTTTCTCGAATGGTTATACTTAGCATTTGAACGAGAAAAATCCAGCCTTTTTCTGACCAGTGGCTTTGATAAGTCATGGTACAGTTCCTTTAGGATTTATACTACACGTGGACCATCCACGGACCAATAATCTCTACAGCAAATGGTACAAATGTATTTTCTCAGAGAGACTTGCGCCACTTAGTTCAGTCGTCTCTGATGCCGCCCCGGATCTAACCGTAACTATAAATCGTCTACGCATGTAGTATCCCACACTTCGGCTTTACCTCTATCTCACGATACTAAAGACATACCTTTGGATCTCCTGTTATCGTTTATACAACTTCAAGTATTGTACTATAAGTGGCTTGGTAAATGGAACAATAAATTAATTTTTACTGTTTATAGCCGACTCTAACCGAGGAGTAATTTCTCTTTTCGTATGTATATTTTTGTAGGTATTTAACGCGAAAAAGTAATAAATGGGTTTTAATTTATTTTATTCACAATATAACCACAGACTTCAGAAGCTATTATGTTAAAATTATTTTATTCTCCTTATGAAACTTCACAAAAAGTTAGAGAGTAATATTTTTTCTTGTGAAACGGAAAAACTAATAAAATAAATTGTCATTGATGATTATTTTAAAAACTATAATGAAGCCATATTAATAAATTCCACCAGGTGAAAGGTAGTACACAATAAAATGTTCCACTAAATTAAGGTGGACATAACATTTGCAGTTAACATAAATAGCAACAAAAGTTAGTTAAGTTAAAGTTACAGCCTATATATACAACCCAAGCTAAGCACAGGCCTTCTCTCATTTCTGAGAGAATTATGAAGCAATTACTCCACTGCGTGGCGTGTTGGAGAGCGTTATATAATATTACTCGTATCTCCGAAATATTTTACCATGTAGAGGCTGATTAAGAATATCAACTACCCCATATCATCTCGTAGGTGCTGTATGGAATACAGGCGGAAAGAAATCGGAAGACTGGCAGCCACGTCTGCCTAATAATGATTAAAAATTAAAAATGTAGTTGACAGCGCACTTTTCAAGGGTTAAAACTATGGCAAAAATCTCCCCTGTGAGGCAATCTTAGAGGGAGGCCTATGTTCAGCAATGGGTTTTAATAGGATCTAACGGTATATTAGTGCATGCATACTAACGGTATATTAGTACATTCAAGACGATGCTTTCTTCCACTGCATCGTAGGTGATAAACCAGCACTTAACATTGCAATTGACCAACCAGTGGGGATCGAAACCGCGCTGCTCGCATTTTTCTATAGAATAAGGGTGACAGACGAGCACACATGCATTAGTTCATAAACATCTTTATTTATTGTCGATTAAGAATAGAAATGTAGATGTGTTGTGACCACTGAGAACTAAGGTGGAATGTCTCGTTTCCAGTAAAAAGGGTATTCGATTCTTTATATTGATAACAAGAAACAATGTAGCATTACGCTTCTATTTGACGGTGGTATTCTGTGAGAGCTTGGTTGTCTTGGTTCTCTTCGCTATCTAGTCGAGTCCTTGCTACAACCATCGGATAGCTGCAGCATGGATTCCACGTAAAAAGCATAATATGTTGCTTATGATACGTTACGATATGATACGATGAAAAGGCACGACGTAGGAAATTGAATTTTTTTAAGCTCCACCACTTATTACGTGTTGAATTTTTAAAATATATTGAAGGTCAACCGAACCATAATATACAACCTATTCTTTTACTATAAATCTAACAAGAAATATTCTTTGCAGGTGTACCAAGACCAAGAGTGACGTGGTACCTAGAAAACGTTGTGATAGACGATTCGTATGAGCAACGCTCCGACGGAGTCACAGTCAATACACTTACGTTTCCTAACGTCGGACGACAACATTTGAATGCGCGACTCGTCTGTCAAGCCTCGAATACTAATCTAGCGCCGCCGGAAACTAAAGTACTAATCCTGGATATAAATTGTAAGTGTTCTGACGTTTTGTTTGTGTTTTTTTACATATACATATCATATTTCAAATATTTATACGAATATTACACATTAAATATAATTACTTTTACGGATTCAATCCCACGGTCATAGGGTGACTAAGTCCCTTTATACAACATGTAACAAAAACTCTGTTAATAACTTTTATTCAGAAGACTCCACCATTAAGAAAATTAAACATTTTAATTAAAAAAAAATTAATATGCAAATTGTATGTGATTTTAATACCTCTGAATTGTCCGGGGAGCAAGACTATATTTTAATTAATTTAATTTTTAATTATCGAGTTTTCTGAAAAAACCATTTCTATTTAAACATTTATTGCACGCCAAAAAAATATAATTGTGAACAAATAAATTAGCAAAAGGAAATGTGATATAATTGGCTGTCTTATAAAATATATTATAAAATCTTTCCTACTATAAAATAGTATGTATGTAACATATATGTATATATGTATACACTTTTATCGCCATACGCAAGTAAAGATATTTTATACCAATAAACTATTTTTAGTTATCTGATTGAACAGTACAAAATAAACAAGAGTAGTTTGTAACAACCTGTTTTAAAATATGAATCGTAATTACAACGTACAAAGCTATTACTATAGTAGCATAACATGAACATATTTAGTTTTCAACGTCAAAATGTTAACGTAATAGTAATATAACGGAAGCAATTATAAAACCTATACTACATCATGCATATAATTAGTACTTATAAATTTAACCTAGACCATTAAAAGCCTGTTAATTGTAATAAACTACAAAGCATTCGTGTCATGGCAACTGACGTGTTACGAAAGAATCGTTTTTTTTTTCGAAAACTTTCTTTTCTCGTTTATGGTGGTTATAGTTTACTTACTAAACTTCACAAGGACGAAAGTAGACTATACAAATACTTGTTCACATACATGTTCCGTGCGGGATCCGAAGCAGGATTGCTTATGTATTGAAGGTTTTATAAAATTCTAGGTAAACCGGCAGTCGTTGTTTGGCTCTTTCCTCAGATGGTGTGATGAGTTTCATTTCAGACAGAAATACAAAATTTATTGATAACTCCCTAAAGTGTCACCTGTCGGGTACAGATGTACTTTATGATTTTCCTTATATCATCATATAAAGAGAATATTATTAATTAAGTCATTTTGATCCTTAAATTTGGAATTTGCTAAAAACTTGACTATACTGATATCTATCATATCGTAGTGTACCTGAAATCAATTTTCTCTACAAAACAATTATATTGTGTGAATATGATCTCAATCGTTTAAGTCGATTAGAAACTACACGATCACTAACGGACGCTCCAATTAATACGTTATTACATAGGTATAAATTAGACAAAGATAATCCATATATTTTATACTTGAAACTGGTAATTTGGGTAAAAATGTTTACTAGTTTCACCATATTTATTCTAACTCTAACTGCCGGTATGTGGCTGCTACTCTTAGTAGCAGCAACATACCGGCGGGCGAAGTGTAGGTTAGCCCCCCACTAGATGGAGCGATGGTCTGGTAAAGCTTGCGGGAAATAAATGGATCAAGACCATGCTTTTTAACATTCCTTGGCCAATGTTCAGCTGTGGACTTGGGAAGGACTGCAATCATCATGATGATGATGATATACCCTGATTAGTATTATAATAATTTAAAAAATTTGAATTGTGAAATTTGTACAATGTAATGTATTTGTATACCAAATCATAAAAATAAGTATAATCGTCTGTGACGTGAACAAAATAAAGTAATAAACGTATTATATTCCAGTGAAACCGATAACTGTGACAATATTAACGAAAGAGAAGCAAGTGTCTGCGGATAAAAAATACGAAGTAGAATGCAAGACGTCAGGCTCCCGCCCGGAGGCGTCCGTCACTTGGTGGAAGAATAATAGACAACTCAAGCGAATGGCGAAAAACGTGAGCCACTCAGTCCTTTGTCTATCTAGACGTTTCCATTGTGTCTTAATTAATAGATTCCTTTTTACTCCTCCACAGCCCATGCATAATGACTTGTGTCCCTCAATTTTTTTTGTAATGTTTTTGCGAATTGTATTAGGTCGTTACTGCGGCTT
>DWHP01006168.1:0-11545 GCA_018247895.1 Parnassius honrathi | reverse complement strand
GTGGTCCCTCCCCGGTCGAGCCGACCCATTCGTGCTACAACTATATTTTTAATATAACTGCAGCATAGCTCTACCACAAAAAAGGTTGTAACCAGGTCATCATTGCAGTACTGTGGAACAGCTGAAAGTTCTATATTTTTATTGTAAATTATACAAGCTCTGGGTCTACTGCCTTTAGCATTGACAAGAATCTTACTGGCAGCCGACAATCCCAGAACTTAAGCGTTGGCCACCTAAGGCTCTTGTATCAATGTTGTCCTCTGCAAAGAAAACCTCCACCACAGCAGAAGCAGCTGCTGCATGGCGATTTGCCTGGGTGACTCTCGGCTCACCCTTGAGGTTAGCAGTTTATGGGCGTGGGGAGGCTGGGGCCTATTCTGCCTGTTGAGGACGAAGACGTCCTTTACTGGCGCTCTTGGCCCCCGCCTTACCTTTCGCTATACTGCTGCTACCTCCCCTCCCACACCCCTGGATGACACCAGCGGAGGCCGTCGTACCGAAGTGTGATCAGCGGCTTGGGTCTTCGTTACTTTCAGTGACAGCGTTTTAGTCTCACGGGCGGTTCAGGCTCCATTGCCGCGTCAGAGCCTCCCCTGACTTTAAAAGTTATAATTTTAAAGCCAACGGTGACTCTGCCGCCTGCCTTTCGAAGAGCCTCCGCCGTTGGGTTGTCCAGAGAAAAGGTTACTAGGAACCCATTCTCCTCGTCCATACGGTGGAGTATTCCAGAGCTCGGTATGGAGCCCTTCATTTTGTGGCCTCAACAACACAGCCGCCTCCTCTAGAGAGTCAGTTTCGCAGCGGGGCAAGTAGGTAATGCCCAGTTGAGGCTTAGGCAGTTCGCCATCGGGCATTATCGAGAGCTCTGCCTCCGGCCAAGGTTCCAGTTTTTCGATCTTACCCACAATCCCGTCCTGGCTTGCCTTATTCGGGCACGTTACCAGAATCCAACTTGGCTTGTGAGAAAACCCGAAAATTTTGGTCCCATTCTCGGCTGCGCCCACAGGCCGTCTTAGCGATGGCCTGTGTTAGTGCCCGGTGGACCAGCCGCATCTGCTCCACACTCATAGGATTCGAATTGCGAATCGCTACACGCGCGGAGCTAGCTACGGCACTGAAGCTCAGCTTCTTCTCCTCCGTTGCCAGCTTCAAACATTCCTGAACTCGTCTTTGGGGGACTCTTCCTCAGACCGACTGCGTTTTTTCGCCTTCGGAACTGAGGAACTGATGTTTGGGCAGAGGAATTTCATCCCAGGGCTTCTGCCAGAGAGAGAGGGCCTCTGCGGCTCAGCTTTCGGTATCTCTTTCTTGCTGCCCCACTAAGTTTATAAGGCCTAGCGAACTTTATTCTTTTCCACTCCCTGGTTCGTTTCCGATTGTGGTTTGGCTGCAAACATGCCTTCCACTTCATGTCTCATCCCAGGTTGGGGCGTAGTGTTACAGGATATTGATGAGGCTAAAAGAGCCTCTTGCAAGCCTACAGATAGTTCCATTAGAGGAGATTTTTCATTAATCTATTCAAAATGTCGATTTTCGTCCATTTTGGTCCCACGATTAGCTAGGGAATGTTCGGTCATCCCCTGTAGAGCCCCGCATGCCGAGGGAAGGGTTAAAATACTACCTGAATCGCCCTGGTCTCGGGTAGGCACCGTTTGCGACTGGACTCCCTTCAGTCACGCATCCATCTACACGGTACGCTTGACACCTTGGATTGGGTTAGGATGGGAAAAAGGGGGTGGGATAAAATATAAAAAGAAGAAGAAGATCGTCTGAATGTTTCTGTTCTGTCTGTTTCCTATTGAACCAGACCAAATAACAGGCGGCAACCACGTGAAGGAAGAACTCCTCAGACTTACTCTGAGGATCAACATGACCTGCGCCCTCCCCCAAAGTCATTTGCCAAACTGCTCGCCGTACAGGAAAGCAGAATAGGTGTTAATCCAGTCCTACTGATAATGTCAAAAAGTTAGGAGTAGACTAATCCCCGCCCTAATATTTATTTTCATTAATATTTATTTAAAACTATACCAATAATGGCGAGTATGTAAACACCGATACGAACACACGACAGAGTGGATGCCACTGTTACAAGCCTTTTAGTGCCAATTTCAATGTTTTTGTGCAAATTCCTGCTACTTTAAATAGCACACAATATCTACATTTGTTGTAATCGATAAGCTATTTATTCAAAAATCTAATGAATATTTATTTAAAACAAAAGAACAAAACAAAAAAAGCATTATAGCTCAAATTCCAGCCACTCTGCACACAATGTCGCTCTTTTGTGTACCTAACGTCAGCATAGCAAAGGGCCTTATGCGTTTTGGTAGGTGTACCTAATTTTGTACAGTTTTAGAGGCACAGTACAACGTTTAATTTTTGGTCGTGCGTGTCACAAGCGTGGAGGACGTGTTAATGCAGACGACAACAATTATTTTACTTTAACGTTTTGCTACATATCTTACTGTGTTTTAGTTTTAAGCATTTCGATCTTTCTTTTAAAACTAAACAATTAATTAAAGCAATTTATGAAAAATCCTCCTCCACAGATCACCGCAAAGCATGGTCTTGAGCCACTTTACTTGTCACGAGTTTTTCGTTTATATTCTGAGTTATAATTAATATTACTAAAACAGTTAGTTATAATATACAATAAAGTGTTCTTAATATACATGTCTAGAAAAGCAAGTACCTACATCTTTTGTTAAACTTTAAAATCAAAAACTAATTTTAAAACATAGACGAATCGATCATAACTCCTATAACTTTAAAATAAGTTAGGTTCTGAGTAAAGATATATATAAGATTCATGGCATGTAAGGGTTAATATAGAAGAATAAATAAATAAAATGCCAGTTTAAGACGGCCCTGATTTATATTACGTGGCTGAAATTGGGTACTACTTATTGAGGACGTGAAACCAAATATCAGCCTGACGGGTGACATTATGCACTTTATGCATTTCGTATATCTAATTACAGACCTATTAATTTCCAGGAAAATAAAATAAAAATTTTGTTAATTTAAAAATTCTAAAGATACACTAATGTAAAATAAGCTTATTTTATAGAGTAATAGTGACAAACGACGCATAGACATCTACATTTATCATCGATCAAGAATCAAAACGCAGATGTGTTATCACCCCTGAGTACTAAGATGAAATGCCTCATTTCCAGAGTACAAAAAGGGTCTTTGGATCTCTATACACTCCATACGAAACAGAAGGTGCTATTTGACGCTGGTATTCCGTGAGAGCGAGGTCTTTCTCCGGTCAAACCGTGCTAAACCTATACATAGCTGCAACGTGACTCTACCACGTACATATAAAACTTAATGTTATCGAGACTACAACTTGTCAAAAAAATTGGTAAATGAGCGTTTCCCGTTGCGTACGCGTTTTGATTTTTAATTTAAATCTGTTAGATCTATAACTACGTGATAATATTTGAAACATGCTTTCCTCCAGTTACGAATACTTTCATAGCGGACAATATTTGTAGTGAAGACTACTAGAAACCTTATTTACGTAGTAAAAGGCGAAAAAGCTGGAATTGGGGGCGTGGCTGGTATTAGGGTCACCCGCCCTACGATAAATTAGCTGAGCGATTTAGTTGTGTCCGTTCTCGTTCCTTCCTTTCGATTTCATAAATTTTTACATTAAAATTAATTTGAAACCAAAAGTAAAGGGTTTGCTCTTACGTCAATTTCGATAGTGTTACTTATTCGAAAAATTCGTATAACTCTGAACTGTGCTTCGCCGGTGAATTCCGTTCGAGCCGCGACGGTTCTAATAGAACCGAACCGATATGGCAACTCTATTATTATAGATACGGGCTTTGTTATTGTTAACAATCTTTTCGCGTGTCAGGCTGTTTGCGACCGTAAGTCACTCCACTTAGGGTAGGTTAGCTCCGCCACCGTCGGGTCGGGCCTTAGACCATTCAATTCAACCAATTGGGTTAAATGGTCTAAGGGGAATACGGCCGTAGGTTCCCCGCTGCGGGCCTCACGGAGGCGCGTTAGCTACCAAGGTCGCGTGTCGTAGATAGAATTAAAAGTTTTAAGCAAATCTTTACGTTTAAGATGGCAGCCCGCACTTCGCTAAGGAAACCCTTGTTCAAGCTAATTAAGGCTGAAGTAATTCATCTTTGAATTTGGGTCTTTTTATTCTTTCTAAATGGATAATATACCAATAGCTAGAATAAAACCTAGCTATCGCCTTTTACAATGCGTTTGGCCTTAAAGATAAAATGGACGAATTCCATACCTTTTTAACGGACCATCAAATAAACATTCTGACGTTCTCAAGCCGAGTATTAGAGATCCCAACATAGCGCACTATAGATTAGTTAGGGCTTAGGGACGATGGGACGATCGAAAAGGGGCTAGGTTAAGAGAGACAGTTATACACTACAGGTCATTCCTACACGCTGTCCCCATTGAAGAGTCTCAATTGACAGACTTGTAGGCCTCGGTTTGTAGAGTGGCCATGACCGATCATCAACCGATCACATTTGAATATAAATATAGGTGTAACTTTGTCACTGTCCGGTCCCTTTTTTACATCTAGTTGCTATAGAGCTCTAAAAACCTCTGCCTCGCAAAACCCGAAAGCAATGTAAATGTCGGCTGTTGCTACTAGAAGGGTAGGTAATAATCAGGATATGAAGTTGCGGGCGGGATAGAAACACTTTTGAAAAATGAGTTGAAGGCTTTTACAATTGCAGGGCCTTCGCTATACTTTATGTAATTATACAAGATTTTATTTGGATAAGAATAAGTATTACCACGTTTTGATTTGATAAAGGACCAGAAACATTTAGGGTTGTTCAGTATGACATGTTGAGTAGTGTCTAAATAATCATAATAACACTTTTTATTATAAACTGATGCACGCTTACGTAATAAGGAGAACATGTTTTAATCAGCTAAGTTATGAAATTTTTCCAATTTTTGTGAGCTTTAGCTTTTCCTTTAGGATATTAATATTTTTTTTTACACCACGGGTGCCTTTTCGTGTTGTGAGGTAGAGATATTATACTTGGTATATACATATATTTGTCTATGCAATAATTAAGTTGTTTGTAAAGGAAATTTACAGCTTCTTCAACATGTCCAGTGTACAAATGAAGATTTCACATAAGTATGTGTTTATTTTAACAAAATCGGCTGAATGAAACTTACTTTTCTCAATAAAAGAACAGTCGAGAGGAGGGATAGCCACATTTAAGTCAAATTCAAAACGACGATGAAATGTATCTATCGTAGGTAAGGGTTTGTCACATAATATTATTTCTATATCTATATTAGAGAAAATGAAGTCTAATGTGTTACTGAAACTGTTTTATACACCGTATTGTCACAAACCATGGTAGTCTAGTTCGTTAATTAATTGTTCTCCTATAGTTTGGAGCTCGGTAGAACCCTCTTTTAGTATTGTACGTCCACTCTTATTGCAGTGTATATGTAGATAAATTAAAATCACCCGCTATTATATAAAAGTCACGCGAGATAATTACTTATACTGCAAAACGATTCCAAGATCGATTTAATGTCTCTTGCGTGCATTTCGTTCGTACAACGAACAACGATGCTTTGATGATTTACCCGGTATATAGGTAGTTATGGTATGCACTTTTTGTTCAGGCGGGGTGTGAGGGGCATGGCGCGAGGAAACGTGTGCGCTTCGTGTCGTCAACGTATGACCTAATACCGATAACTGGTATTATTATCCAGAGCGTCTCGATAGAAGCGCAGTGTGCACGGCTTTTCCACGAATCGCCCATAGTCGCACATAGTGTATGACATATTATAATCGCCACACCTCCACCTGACGATTTGCTTGTTTTCGTTAGTTCATGATCCTGTCTGTTCACAATACATCGATTATCACAGATCTTCCCATCCAAGATACCATCGTGAAACTAGGTTTCTGTTGAAATTATGTCATAGTCATTATTTAATATTTCAGGATAAAGCGTATGAAGTTTTGTACGTAATCTTCGTGCATTTTGATAATAGACAGATTTTAGTGACATACTTATTGCGTAAACTATCATTATGCCTTATTATTTTAACATATAATACTGAAATCAAATAAATAATAGATTTTAAAATATACCTTTACATTTTAGCTAAACCTAGTCAGATCAGGCTTTTTAAGAAGCTTTTTAGCCCTATTAGATAGTTATTCGTGTTTGGGTATTGGTTTGGAAGCCCCCCCCCCTCAGCTAAAAGATCCTCACTAAAAAAGCAGGGGCCGGGGTTCCTCGGAACTGCAATTGGACTCGGCGCTTCGCGCCGCCTGACCGCAATCAGATTGTTGCACTCAAGCTCGTGAGCCCTTCCTCACGAGTCTATTCCGATGAACCTGTAAAGGCCGTAAGGCCAACAGCATATTTTCAGAAAAAAAAGTATAAATGCCTTAGTCTTTCAAATTCGAATGACTATGATCACTAAACATTAGTCTCACAGGCAACACAACTCTGATGCATTCGCTGCCTAGGTATGTTTCCGTTACCGCACACCCCCCTCCGGCCTCTCAGTACCTTCCTAAATCGGTCAACCAGTGACCCGTGCACGCGCGTTGCGTTCGCACGCTTCCTAGTTCCGGAGATTTTACGAAATATTAGTCTCTCAGGCTAATGTTTAGTGATTACGGCACAAAAGTAAATAAAGGTAAGTTATTATGACATTAATTTTTTTGTAACAATTTTATCTGTAATAACTAATTATTGATTGATTTAATTTGATAATAAATATGAGCGATACTAAGAGCAATATTTATTTTACGAACTTGTTATCTATTTTATTTATATAATATGAGATTTTGAATATGTAGTAGTATTTTCTGTTTTAGATGGATTTGACACGAGATCGAGATAAAATATTGCAGATTTTGAACGAGTCGGACAACGATAATAATGATTCACCGTTGTTTGGACCACCTGGTGTACCTTTAGACTCCGAACGTGAAGACAACTTAGAGGAGGACTTGGTTGAAAATACCGACGAAAGTGAAGTAAAATCCTCGAGTTTTTCTGACGAAGATCTGAATGTTTCCCGGATAAACCGTAACAGAAACAGGATCCTAGATTCAGATGATGATTCTTTGGAGTACTTGCAGCCTTGTCCACCCATAGTTTCTCAGCAGAACCCGGTAATACAACCAGAGAGACCATTCATTTATGGAAAAAACAAATATAAGTGGGCGACTACTCCACGCTCTTCAAACACTCGTGCATCGGCTCGAAACATTATTCATTTTGTACCTGGCCCTAACAGTGATGCACGTGATTTGGTAAAACCAATTCCAATATTTCATTTGTATTTATCTGATGAAATGATTGACCAACTTGTTATTCACACAAACGCAGAGATCGAATTGAAAAAGATGAAGTACAAGGAATTGACTCATACTATCTCTACAACTTCGGCTAGTGAACTGAAAGCTTTGCTTGGTCTTCTTCTGCAATCAGCTGCTGTAAAAAGTAATCATTTACCTACGAGAATGCTGATTGATACCAGAAGGAGTGGTAACGTTTTCAAAGCATGTATGGGCGCTGAGAGATTTGGCTTCTTACTAAGATGCCTTCGATTTGATGATAAAGCTACCAGACAAGACAGAAGAGTATCCGTTAAATTTGTACCAATTAGAGAAATTTGGGAGAAATTCATTGATAATTGTAAAGAATGGTACAAGCCAAGTTCCTATCTATCAATTGGTGAACAATTAGTTGGGTTTAGAGGGCGCTGCCCATTTCGAATGTATATACCCAATAAGCCCAACAAGTACGGCATCAAAATTGTAATGGTTGCAGATTCTAATTCAAAGTATGTTTATAATGCTACGCCTTATCTTGGTAAAGGAACCAATTGTGAAAATGTGCCTCTTGCCGTACATTTCGTGAATAAACTCTGTGAGCCTGTCTATGGGACTAACAGAAATATTACGATGGACAATTGGTTCACTTCGGTGCCACTTGCTTCCGAATTGCTTCGGGACCCGTATAAACTCACACTCGTTGGGACAATACGCAGTAATAAGCGAGAGATTCTACCCGAAATGAAAAACAAAAAATAAAGAAGATTAACACTCCGATGTTTGGATTTGATGGTGAGACGACTCTGGTCTCCTATAAACCGAAATCTAATAAATTGGTTTTTCTTTTATCGACAGTGCATAATCAGCCAGACATTAACTCCACATCGAAAAAGCCTGAAACCGTACATTTCTACAATAGTACCAAAGGTGATGTCGATACTGTCGACCAAATGTGCTCGGCTATGTGTGTTAATCGCAAAACCAATAGATGGCCTCAATGCGTGTTTTATAACAATTTGAATCTATGCTTAATCAACTTTTATATCATCTAAGTATCGAACATGGTCAGAAAACGGCAAAAACCAATGAAACGCAGGACTTTTATCCAAAGTTTGGCCGATAAGGTTATAGAGCCACGGTTACAGGAGCGTTACAATACTGTAACTTAGAGGAGAGATATAAAAGCTAGTATCAAAGATATTTTAAAAATTAAAGGAGCTTCTGCTAGTACCTCTCAAGCTCAACAAAATAAGCGTAAAATATGTTCTTTTTGTCCTCACAAAAACCATAGGATGACCAACTATGCTTGCCGCCGCTGCAAGACGGCGATTTGCGAGGAACATACGGTTCCGGTGTGTGCCGATTGCCAAGAATAGTTTTTGTTTTACTTTTTTTTAAGTTATATGTTAATTTAGAGGATGTTCCATACTTTACATAGATTTTTCTAAATAAATGCTTTAATTATGAAAAATACTGAGGTTTCAATTTGTTAGTCTGTAGGACTAATATTTAGTAACATTGTTACTGGAAAATAGGTTTAGTGATCTTGGGTTAATCATTATGTGTCCCATCAGCTGTCTTTGTTATTAGTTCTACACAACCATGATGCTCGAAACAAAAAACAACTCGACCGGGAAAGGACCGTGTTCTGACAGAATAGCAGTATAAAACAGCGGCTTCATACTGCTGTGTTTCGTATGGTGAGTGTAGAAAATCAAAATAAGTTTTTTTGCTGCAAGCGAGGTATTCCATCTTAGTCAGTAGTTGTGACAACGCATCTGCATTTTGATTTGTAATCAAGGATAGATTTAGATGTCTATGGGCCACAGCATCCACTTACGATCAGGGGCACTGAGTGCTCGTTTGTCATCCTTATTCTACAAAAATAGTGATTTGGCCAGTGTCATCATAAACATCATTATAGCCCTTCACAAGTCCACTGCTGAACATGGACCTCTCCCAAAGGATGCCACAAAGCACGGTCCTGAGCCACCCGTATCCATCGACTTGCTGCAAGTTATTAAATGTTATCGTTTATAATAATTTGTTAATTAAATTCTTTACAATAGACATCTACACTAAGTTTTCGGGAAATAAAAAAAACTTTTTCCTAACTAGGGCTGCCATTCTCCTAGAGTTCCTCACAGTACAGGTGAATGTGCTGAAAAGAACCAACTTGGTGGATTCCCTCGAGGTGTGCTGTGCTAACCTCTATTTTGACTTGGCCTCGCTTGGAGGGCATCACACAGTGAGCGATTTATTGCATAATATTGAATTAAAACAACTTTAAAACAATTTAAAACAACAAACAAAAGATTTCAGTTTTAGGCGAAAGACATTTTAGCAAAAATGAAGGAAGAGTCAAATACACGAGGGAAGAAATATGACATTCCTTTGCCGTTTAAAAAATGTTTCGTCGTTCGTTCTCTCCGTAACGACCTGCTATTACATAGGTAAATGCATGTAAATCTAAGCGCACATTTGACTGCATCGTACGCGCTTTACGCACCGTACGCATCATACGCGCCGCATTTTCGGATGGCCTCTTATTCTTTTATATTGCCAACAGCTTTTACAGTTTTTTTCAAACCACTGAAGTGAAACAGTAAAGTGACGTTGATTGCTCGAATACCTATGGAAAAAAATTGTTGTAGTAGCCTGCTTATTGTCAGAGGAAGAAGAAAAAAAATTCGAAGGAAAGAATATTTTGGATTCATAATATTAATTTAAAAAGACAGTTGTTTGGAAAATATAATACTTTACTACTAGAGGAAAGACTTGTTGTATGTTTGAGGTATCTCATCGGAGTTAGGAAACCCGGAAGATCACCGGCTGAGCGATCCCGATAGAAACCGTACTGGCGGTTACTAATCAGCTGGTGATCCTGAAGGTACCTCATGAGATGGCAGTTTATAATGAATTCCATTATTTTGGAGAATAATAATATTAGACGGATCTGACCGGTCGCCTTTTTTAGGAATCCGGTGCACTAAAGCTGTCTTCCATGATTTCGAAACTACGCCTAGGGGAGCAGGAGTACCGGTAAAGACGCGTTAAGCCCGATGCAAGCTCCAAAGCACACATCTTCAGCACAATAGGGAGGGATACCATCGGGCCCACTCAACTTGTTGACGTCTTGACGAACTTCGTGACGTGAGCGCTGGGTAAACAACACAAACTTCATGGAGCACACACACCGCGGGATGGTCGGCAGTGTGTTCCCCCCATCATTAACAGTCGAGATGGATTTTGCTCCACCAGTCCGTAGTCCTTCCTCCGGTCGAGCCAACGCATTCGTGCTACTAAACTACTAATATAGCTGCAGCATGGCCTTACCACGTAAGCCACAGATTGTTAAATTTATTTGCATGCGTGTTTTTGCTATAAAGACACGCAAGGAATCGCCCCCATTTTGGTTGTGCCCAGTTTTGACTTACCTAAGATACATACATAAAATTGTGCTATATTAGACACTTTTTACAAAACAAAAATTACAATTTTATAATTAATGTCACCTAAATCCGTTTCTGCCTTTTCAGTAGAATCACTTTTCTAGAAATACTTTTGCAAATCAATAATAATGTTCTTGCTTAAAAATGATATGCATAGAGCATGAAGAACATTGATACTTAACGGTTTCAAAAATGAATGTAAATATTTTGTATGAAACTTTTTCATATTGGTGTTTTGTGGCCATCGGAAAATCATCGAAATCCAGTTGTACCGTATAGTATACAATCTATTTCAATTAAAACAGGCAGAACAGTATTTTCCGTTGGAAGTCTTATTCTAACTACCTATATACAGTTTTGTAACGGTATATAACGAAACTAATGACATTGTGCCTCGTGTTCTATAGGATAGCAAAATAAAATTAACTTGCACGTACATTTAATAAATTATATGCAAATGTTAATAATACACTTAAACTACTTCAATGTTACATATTATACTTAAAAATAAATTATTGGTAGGAATTATAAAGGAATGTTAAAGCTACCAATTCTACCCGCTTATTACCTTGACAGCTGATATATTTATTACTGAGCTCTTCTTATTAATCTAACAGACGATCAGATTAAAGAGAAGAGCATCGATCGAATCTGAGCGATCCAAATTTATAGACGTGAATACCATTAAAATATTAGTCAGTCGGTTCCATTTATTAATAAGTACCTAATCAATAGGTACCAAGTTAGGCAATACCTATATAAATAG